>JABUQX010018171.1:0-32632 GCA_015478945.1 Trachelipus rathkii
TACTATTTCGCTTTTTACACTTTATTTATTTATTATACAAGTTCCTTTATTAAAGTAAATATTAACAGCATAATTAAAGATTTTTCCATTTAAACTCTGTATTTAATTCAATAATATATTTTATTATAATAGATAAAAGATAAAAGTATGAATATGATAAAATAAAATAATAGTAATAAAAAAATATAAAATATGTACATGAGTTCATCTTATTGAGAACAACGATTATAAACTAACCATATATTATCTATATAATAGATGTGAGTAAAGATGTAAAAATAAGATAAAATACAATAAAATAAAAATTAAATGAAAAAATAAATTTATATATATTAATAAAAATAATATAAAATAGAAATAAGTAAAAAATAAATTGTACACTTGAGGCAAAAATAAATATATATCTATCTATATATATATATATATGAAGTAAACTAGAAAATAAATAAGAGATTGGAAATAAAGTTTAGACATAGAATAAAATAAATGGATAATAAAATAATAATAAAAATAAATTATAGATTGTGATAATACTGAAATACTAAAATAATAGATAGTGGAAACGGATAGCTAGGAGCATATAGCGTCTGGTTGAGCGAAAATAGATGATAATGATGATAGTAAATTATGAAATACGAAATATCAAGTTTTCCCAGACATAGACAAAAAAATGATTGAATGGCAAAAGATAAATAAAAAATTATTAGAAAAATAAAGCAAATAATAAAAGAATCGAAAGATGCTCATAAAAATAAATAAACAATTTTAACAAAAATAAAATTAAACTGAATTAAATGAAAATAAACATAGATGGAACATATTCGTTAAATACAGCTTCCCCTGAACTTCTAGAACACCCATGCAACACTTTTGAATACATAGAAAATTATTCTGAGAATAAAAAAATAAAAGATAAAAGAAAAAGAATTGATTTTCTTACAAGCAATAAATTTTGAATAAATATAATTAAAGTTACAAAATATGTCTTTCTTAAAAAAAAAAAAATTAAATATTTATGAACTGGCCTTTTTGAATGTCTCATTAATATATACTACTTGATGCATACTTCAAAGGACACAGATAATATCAACTTATTATACATACAATAGCACTTCTCCTTCTATATTATCATGGCTTAACACTGCCACCTTTTTATTATTTGCCTTTTTACGCTTATTAGCTTCATAATGAAGAAATTATCAAATTTTCCCATTCCTTATTTTATTTATATGTAGGAATTCATTCCTATTACAGATTGGATGTTGCGAATATTAAACCTACTTTATAATAACTAATCGCCTTTAGTACTATAATTAATTTATTTACATAAAAAACATCATGATTCAATTTATAATTATTACTATCCTAAGCACTTACTATTATTATTATTATAGCTAATGTTCTGATAGTAATAGTTGTATATGTATGATGCTCCGTCATATGAGACTTCCTTTTATATCTTCTTTCATCTTCCATTTAAGCTACCGAAAATTCCGCCTCGACCAATATTACCTTGTGATAAAAGTCCGGTCACATTTTGTTCTTCTTGAGGCTATCTTTTTTCTAAGAAATCCCCACACTTTCCTTCTCATTGTCTGGTATAGATATGATATATACTCTCTTTAGTTTGTATATTTTATTTTTGTTCTTTGATGTTATCTTGTTCTGCTCTATATTATATGTGTCCAGTGTGTCTGCGCCTTGGTTTATCATCTCGATAAAAAGTGGTCTTTTTCCAATGGAAGAGGTTTATTTGATCTGTCCATAGCTCTTTCCTGAGCTTATACGATTTCAAACCTGCATTCCATTTCCGTTAAATATTTCAAGCTAATTTTGATTTTCTTTATGAATTATGTTATGTCATTTTCCTTAAACATGATATTACCCAATTGTTTTTCTCTCGTTTGTCTTCTATTTCAAAACAGCTTCTTCTCTTATGTTTCTGAGTGAGCTGTTTCCTGGCATTTGGAGTGTCCCATTTTTCATTCTCTCCATTTCTTCTATTTGCTGTTGTACTGAAGTTAGTTGGTGCTGAAATTTGTTGTGTGATGCAGTAGGGAACTTGTAGCTAGTTCAACTGGTGTTTTGTTGTAGCTGCTAAACTTTAGTTTGGTGGGTGTGTTATGTTGCTGGGTCATGGGTGGTGGTCCTTTTCTTATTCAAGCAAGGGCTGCTGTGTTGTTTTTAAGTAGCTGCTGCATGAGTTTTGCATTTTCCATGTTTTCAGCAACAATTAGGCTTACCATGAAAATTCAAAGCTCTGAACGTCCGTCACAGAAGTTCATCTTATCTCTCCCGCAGCTAAGCAGTCCACCAGTATATTACTCATATCTTTAATATTTTAATATTGAATTTTGTTCAGATTAGCACAATTGTTGTTGCGAGTGGAACAGCTCTGCAATGTTTAACATTCGTATGTTGTTCCGTGTTGCGGCCTTAAATGAACGTGCATCATTACCCGCATCTAATCTTTCTTCTTGTATAGCGGAAGGACTATACTTCAATAAATTCTTTGTTTTTTGTTTTATATTAAATAGTGTTTATTGATTAATTAAAGCTAAATATTGTTAGTTAGATTAAAACGTAAAATTAGTTCTAAAGGCTAGAGGTACAAATAAATTTTTGAAAATCATCAAATGTATTATTACTATCGTTCTCTTTAGGGAAAAAAAATGTACAAACTCTCAAGTTAGAATATTCGCTCATATAGATTCTCTTTTATACGTATAATATCTCTATCTCTATATAATTTAATTTTAAAGACTTGGAGAACATAATTATGTTCAATCTGTAAAACAGAGATGCAGAGTATGTTGCTTTTGGGAAACAAAAAAACTTAATGTACTTATGCCACAATAAATATTTGGACAGGGCTAAGGGGGTTGAAGGCCAAAAGGGAGTTATATAGGGACAAATAAAAAAAATAAATAAATAAAATAAATAAGATAAATAAGATAAATGAGAACATAGATAGAAAAAGAAATAAATATTTACAATAGAAGAATAAAATAGTGAAAAAATAAATAAATAAGAAAATTATATATGGCAATAAATAAATATAATAAAATAAAGTAAATAAATAAAATAATATAAGGATAAGAGGATAAAAATAAAAAATAAAAAAAAATAAATAAATTAAACAATAGACATAAATGACTTGATAAAAAAAAAAAAAATAAATAAAAATAAAAAGAAAAATAAGTGAAAATCAGAATTATATTAACAATTATTAATATAAAAATATATTATAATATAATATATAAATATATATATATATATATTATAATGTCGGGTGTATAGTAATATATAATATATAATTATATATATAGTATATTAATAAATAATATAAATATAATATATAATATAAAGTATATATTTAATATATATAATATATATATTATATATATAGTATGATATAATATAATATAATATAATAAATAATATAACATATATAATATAATTATAATAAATATTTAATACTAATAAAATCTATATATATAATAATATATATATATAGTAGAGTATAATAATTATAGTAATATAATAATATAATTATAGATATATATATATGATAGTATATTTTTATTCATGTTATATTTATATATATATATATAATAATATATAATGGTTAATGATAATATTAATACAGGATATATATATATGATACATAATGATCACTAATATGAGTATAATATAATAGTATTTTAATACTGTATATTATATATATATATTATAGTATTAATATTATATATATTATCTTTTATGTATATAATGTAATTATAATTATAATATAGAAACAATTATATTAAGTATTATATACAAATTAATATATTATAGTATATATACTTATAATATAAATATAAATATTAATATATATTAAATATATATATATATATATAAATATATAGTATATATATGGGTCAGCCTCTATAGGACCACAATGCCAACTTCAAAAACTTATCTATTTAGCTACAGGAAAAGAATACATTGCTTATGTCTGTCCAATTTAATTGCGAAATAAAAATAAAAAAAAATAAAAAAAAATTATATCTTAAAAACACATACTACAGCGGAAAAGGAATACGATTTGAATCCTCGTAAAGATTTGATAGGGAAAATTAGAAGAAAAATATAATAAAAAAAAATATGTAATAATTATAGTAATTTGATGGTATAGCGATTTAGACCCATAATGATTTGTGAAGTTAATACGTTGAAATTAAAATTTTGGGCTATAACTAAATACCCCAAAACCGCACACGGATGGCAAAGGTCGGTCTCCCAGCATTCCGTGAATACGAATAGTAAAATTCCCCCCTCCGAGGAATCTCCGGAAAGCCCCTCTTTTTTTTGGGGTGTTCGCTTTTTTCCTCCTTCAACCCTCTACCTACTTTAGTTTTAAAACCCCCGATGTGTTTTTTTTTTCTCTATTTTTCTGCTGCAGCCCCTAAATTTTCCTTTCCATACTTGGTTTAATAACCTTATTAATAAAACCGCTTATTACATCAAAGGTCTATACGTACAATCCCCGCCCAAATAAATAATAGGCCAAATTTTAATTTTTATTTTTTCCCAGATTAATACATTACCAGTGTCATTCCACTACATTATTCTGCTCTCCTTCTCCTTATCTATTATTTTTGAAGATATATTAATGTAATTAAAAGACAATTTCGGCATGAATCTTAATTAAATACATCTTTCGTCCATATTATACAATATATACTTATGTTATATAATATTATATATAAAATTATACTGATATATATACGCCACTTATAGAATCGTTATATATTAATATAATAATCGGGAAATAATCTTTGCTTATCTTTTACTACTATACAAACATATGTCGGACAATTATTAATAAAAATATTTAAATATCCAAATTATAAAAAATATATATAAATTAAAGAGAAATTTATATTAGAACCCTCTAATATTTACTATATAAAAAATAAAGTTAAATCTCTGTACGACTAACGTCATGTTAACTGTAAACCGTGGTAAAACATTAAAAACGGACTACTAATTCTTACTACCACAACATTTAAACCATAGGACCTAATATGCACCAGACATACATTCAATTTTAAACCCTGAAATGAAAAATACAAGGAAACGAAAAGCCAAAATAAAACGCCACAACAGAAGTATAACGATAGAAAAAGAAAATGCAATAAAAATAATAGAAGTAAAAATAGAAAACAGATAAGTGACAGAAAGAGAATTTTTATGTTATCAGGTAGATAATCTTTAATAACTTTAATTGACCAAGAATAGAGAGGATGAAAAAGAAAAATGAGACATAAGACAAAGAACTTAGAGAGTATTAGAACATGTGTGTTGGTACAAATGAAATGAAGTCAGGCTGATCCATGCCTCTTTTACCGACGAGCAAGCGCGCTCGGGCCTCCACCCCGCGCGACAAGACCCGGCTCTATGTCCGGGCTCTGGTGGTGTCGAGATCGTTCAGCAAATGCAGGAAGAGATAGGAAGGTATTAGGATATCCGTAGGCGGCGCGTTTTCTCGCGGATGTTAGTGATGGCTTGTACGGCAGTGGTCTTGATAAGCTGGGGAATGGACCCATATTAATTAATTTATAATAATTATTACTATATTATATCATATTATATAAAATAATAATATAAAATAGTTTATTAACTATTTAACTTATATTAATATTATACTATTATTATATATATTTATATATTATATTTATATATATTATTCAAAAAAATAAAAAAACAGTAATTTAACACTGCTGGGATGTGAACCTGGCCAAGCAGTTGTTCCGCGAGGTGTTGACGACCACGTACACGGATGGACTAAAGTAAAGCCGATAACTTCCCTGTGGTCAATATATCATTTCACCACAGGAAACACGGAGCACTCTACCCTGTCCTACCACTCCGGCACGTAGCGAACAAAACTGGGCACCGCGCAATGAGAAAAATACTTTATAAAACCGTAGGAAACAATTGATTATATAAACAGACTGCTATAAAATGTAACGCAGTGTAATACATTCAAAAATAAACCCCTCAGTAATTTCACACTCTGGATGTAACTGGGCCAAGCAGCTTGAAAAATGAATGATATAATTCACCACAGAACAGTTTTCGAGCGCTGATACTTTAGCCATCGTGCCGTGTCGTCCACAACACTCCCGCGGACAACGCTTGGGCCCAGGTTCCATCCCAGCAGTGTGAACAATACTGTATGGGATTTCTTGAATACCTATTACACTGCGTTCAATTTATAGCAGTTGTATAATTACAATATAATTCCCCGGTATAAAGTATTTTCACTCTGCACGGTGCCCAGTTTTTCGCTACGCCCGAGTGTGGACAGGTAGAGTGCGTCGTGGTTCCTGTTGGGTGGGCGATATATTCACCACAGGAACATTCGCGCTTATTAGTTCATCAGTGTATATCACCTCCGGGAGCATACTCCAGGTAATGCTGGCGGCTCTCAGCGTCTTCATCATCCCGACTCAGTTTGGAAAATTAGCTGTTTTAGAATGTTATATTTTTGTGTAATACTATTACACGTGTCAGGTTCAAAATGGTATAGCAGTTGGTTATATAATATAGGTTAAATATATATATATATATAATAATATATATAATTATATATATAGTATATATATTATTAGTGGAAATATTATAGTTATAAAGTATATATTATAATGGTTAATTTCTACTTATTGATATATATAATCGTATATCTCTATGTATATATCTTAAGTATATTTGTATATATATAATAATATATATAAGTATAGTTAATATAGTTATATTTATTATATATATAATTATATATATTAGATTAAATATATAACTTTAATTCTGAAATTCGAAAGTGACACACAAATACCAAGATAATACTAATTCTTAATTAGTATTTACTATCGTTAGTCAACTCCCTGAGTTCAACATTAAGATTTGAGAACTTCTAAATACTAGGCATTTAGAGCAACAAAAATTCAAATAAGTTTAAGAATTCCTTGTTTTTGAATAGACCTTGTAACAAAATATACGACGGTGGAGCCTTGAGGCTAAATTTCGATGGCTTAACACACATAGGCGAGTAGACCATATGATTCTGATTACTATATGGTCGAAGTCCCAAAGACATTCTATATTTCATTTGAGAACCCTTTTAGAATGAAAATTAGCAAATGAGGCGAGAAGAAAAATTAAAATCATACTTCTGAACATATATAATTCATGAGAACGTGACTTTGATCTAGAAATCGATAAGTGAACACACACATACGACGATACTAGCTGAGTATATTTATTTAAGAGGTTGAACTCCCAAGATTTAACATTAAAGAGTTTGAGTAACTTCTAATATCAGCATTAATCATATCAATAAAGTAAATAAGTTTAAATTCTTTGTCGTTGTTTATCTTTTAAGAACATAAAAACGTGGACCTTGAGCCAAATTTCGATGCTGTACACTCACAAAATTCATAGGATCCACTCAGTGATTCTCACATATTAGCTATATATGTTGTAAGTTTCTCAGACATTTCATCATTTCATTGAAACCCTTTAGAAATGAATTAATTAGCAAGATGAGCGAGTCAAAAAAATTAAAAATTTTCTTCTGAAACAAAATATAGTTTTCGAGATCTTGTGACACTTTTGAGTTCTGAATAATTTTCGATTATGTGACACCACAAATACGTCACTTATCACTGAATCTAAGCTAATTATTATAAGGTCAACTCTCCAGAGTTGCTACCAGACCATTAATATTTGGGAACTTAAATTAGCATTAACAACAAAAATTAAATAAGTTTTAAATTCGTTGTTTTGAAGACCTGTAACATAAAAAACGTGGACCTTGAGCTAAAAATTCGGATGCCTTACACAATCAAGTCAGGTAGACCATAGTGATTCAAATGGATATATGGTCCAAGTCCCAGACATCATCATTTTCATTCGAGAACCCTTTAGAATGAATAACTTAGCGATGAGCGAAGACAAAAAATTAAAATCAAACTTCGGAAAACATATATATTTCGAGAGCGTGAACTTTGGATCTGAAATTCGAAAGTGACACAAAAATACCCCGATACTACCTAATATATTAAGATATTTATTATAAGGTTCAACTGTCAGAGTTCCATATTTATATTTGAGAACTTAATATTTAATTAATATAATTAACAAAATTAAAAATAGTTCTATAATTCTCTGTGTTTTTTAAACACCTGTTAAAAAAAAAAACTGGACCTTGAGCTTAAATTTCAGATAGCGTTAAACACAAGTCATAGACCATATATTCTACACTATTAATGGTCTAGATCCCAGAACATCATCATTTTAATTTGAGAACACTTTAGAATGAACAACTAGCATGAACGAGAATGCAAAATTGAAATCATTCTTCTGAACATATATAATTCGACGAGAACGTTGAACTTTGATCCAAATTCGAAATGTGACAGCACAAATACCACGATGACTATCTAATATTATATTAAAGGTCTTCAACCCCAGAGCACATTTAAGATTTGAGAACTTCAAATATTATAATAACAACCAATAATAAATAAGTTTAAATTCTGTTTTTTTGAACACCTCTAACATAAAAACGTGGACCTTGAGCTAAAAATCGATGCTTACACCACTAAGTCATAGACATAGTGATTCTAAATTTATATTGGTGCTCAAGTCCCGGACATCACATTCATTTGAGAACCCCTTTAGAAGAATAATAATTAGCAGAGCGAGACAGAAAAATTCACAATCAAACTTCGAACAATATTTATTTCGATATTCTAAGTGAGCATTAAATTATCTGGAAATTCGAAGTTACACCAAAAATATCCACTCACTCCTAACGGACAACTATTTAAGATTTCTCTTCAAACGTCGAGTGACCAGTTTTTAACTGAAACTTTTAAATTAGATATTAATTATCAAGAATAAAAAAAAAAGTTTAAAATTCTGTTTAAAACACCTTTAATAAAAATAAACTGTGGAAGCACTTGATGAGGCTAAATTTCAATTCTTCAATCTTAAAACTCACAAGGCTTTCTATATACATATTATAACGGAGATATAGATTTATTACATCACATTATATTTGAGAACGGAATAGAAAGGGGAATAAAAATATAGAAATTACTAGTGTGGTTGTTGTTTTGAATTTGATATATATTTCGGGAAACGTGATACTTTGATCAAATTCAAATGACACAACAATACCACTGATAACATCTTAAATAATTATACAAGGTCTTCAACTCCAGATTTCAACATAATAAAATTTGAGAAACTCAAAATCATAGCTTCACAAACAAAATAAAACTAAGTTTAAATCTCTATGTTTTAAGATACTTACATTAAAAACGGACCTGAGCAAAATCTGGATCGCTTCAACAAACAAATTCATAGAACCATAGTAATCTTAAATAATATATGCCGTATCAAGTCCAAACATACATCATTCATTGAGAACCCTTAGAATAATATAGCATGAGCGAGGACAGAAAAATAAAATCAAAACTTCGAGATAAAGTCATTCCTTGAGCACGGAACTCGTTCGAAATCGAAATTCGAAAGTGACACAAATACCACGATACATCTATATAATTATTATAATGTCAAATCCCAATCATAAAAATTAGTTCTTTAATATTACTTAATTACAAAATTAAAGTTTAATTTTCTGTTTTTCTGGAAACCTGTAAATACAAACGGAGACCTTGACAATTTCGAGCTTACACACAAGTCATAGACCATAGTAATTCTATATTATTATTGATCCAGTTGACTGGTTGTGCAGTTCATTTAACATTAGAATAAATAATTAGCATGAGCGTAGAAAGAAAAATTAAAAATTAGTACAAAACACTAATTAATATAATACACGTGAACTTATCTGAAATTCGAAATTGACACACAAATACCACGATTTTATTCTAAAAATTTTCTAAGTTCAACTCCCAGAGTTTCAACATTAGATTTGAGAACTTCTACAATATAGCATCTTAACAACTCAAAATAATAGTTTTAAATCTGTTTATTGCAAAACACCTTCAATGAAACAATAACGTGGACTTGAGCTAAAAATCGATGCTCGTACCACACAGTCATAGCCATAGTATTCTTAAATATATGTGGTCCAAAGTCCAGACGATCATTAATTTAATTTAGAACCCTTTAGAATGAACAACGAATGTATTATATACAGAAAAAATTAAAATCAATAATTCCGAAATATATTTTTCGAGAGCGTGAACTTTGATCTAAATTCGAAAGTATACAATAATACACGATACACTACAATATATTTATTTTAAGGGTTATCAACTACAGTATAGTTCAATAATTTATATTTAAACTTCTTATCAAGATTATAATTACAAAATAAAAAATTTTAATTTTGTTTTGAATAACACCTTATAAAATAAACTGTGGACCTTAGCTAAATTTCGATGCTTACACACAAGTCTCAAGACCATAGTGATTCTAATTATATGGTCCAAGTCCCCGAGTAAAGTATTTTAACATTTGAAACCCTAGATTATGAACCAGATCTAGCATGAACCGAGAAGCGAAATGAAATTCATTATACTTGGAACAAATATTATATATAATTTCAGTAACTAACTTATTTTGAAGCATGGTGAGACACTTGTAGACTGAACAACACAAATTACACCACATTTGTTATACTATCTATATTTATATTAAATTATAAGAATTCAATCCACATGTGTGTTTTCTTCTAATTTGAGATGATATAACTTCTTTAAATTCTCGTATAATAATCTAAGGCACACAATTAAGTTTAAATTTTTTTTTGGTAATGATCCTTGTATACATAAAATACTGTAGTGGACCTCTAGCTAAAATCGAGCGTTACACACAATCATAGGACCAGTGATCTAATACTATATGTTCAAAGTCCCAGACTCACCATTTTCATTGAACCCTTAGAGATGAATAAATTTAGCATGAGCGAGCAGAAAAAAAGATAAATCATTCTTCTAAACATATATATTTCGAGAGCGAACTTGACTGAAATTCGAAAGTGGCACACAAATACCGAGAATACCATCTAAATATATTTTATAAGGTCAACGCCTCAGAAGTTCAATATTAATTGAGAACTTCTTAAATAGCATAGTCAATAATACAATAAAGTTTAACTTTTTTGAACCACTTGTCACATACAAACTAGACCTTGAACTATAATTCGATGCTAAACAGCAATCATAGACCCATAGTGATATCTATTAATTTATATGACCAATCCCAAAATCATCCTCTATTTATCAATATTACTACTTAATCAAGCAAGATCCAATTTTTTTTGCTGGGACCCCAGTTTTACCCCACCTAAAAATGACATAAAATCGGAATTTTTCACCGATTTGACAAGGATTTTCTGTGTAAAGCTTTTTTTGCCACAAAAATGTAGATTTTCTGCTGTTTTTCTGTGACTTTAATCATTCTTTCAGAATCTTTAATTAAGAAACCTCTAAAATTTTCTGTTTGTTTTGAGAGAGGACAAATGCAATTTATAAAATTTTTTACCAAAATGACTTCCAAACTTAAAAAATATAGATAGGTTCATTATCTAAAAAAGTACAGAAGTACATTTTCGTATCTTTTGAGTTTGTGCTCAAGTCGTCCACAATTCCAAACCCCATTTTTTTTTTTTTGAATTTGAAATGAAAAAATTGCGATAATTCTTTCTGCTTACCCAGTCAATATCAAATTTTCAGGAATGTAGCACTTGGAAATATGCATCTTTTACTAAATAATTTTGGTATACTCAAAATGAAATATTTTTTAGTATAAAAATTTTGAAATTTTTTTTGAAATTGTTCCAAGAACAGATCAAAAATTATATTCATATACAATAAAAAATAATCTAAGTAAAAAAATTGTAGTTACACTTATCCCTATAACAAACATACATATCAGCGCCTGAAAATTAATCCACTTGCCAGAACTCGATAAAAAAAAATTATCACGACAATTTTCATCTTCTATTAAAATTCAAAAAAAAAAAAAAAAATGGGTTTGAAATTGTTGACGTGAAGCACAAAACTTCAAAAAAATCGAAATGTTATTCAGTACTTCTTAGATCTTTATTGATAATGAGACCTACTATGCAATCTTATTCAAGCTTTAAGTCATTTGTAAAAAAATCTGGAGTCCAGATGAGTGAAAAGGCGTAAACACTAGAATTCATGAAATTTTGAAAGAAAATTGAAAATTCTGAAGATGACTACAGTACAAAAAAACCGGAAATCAACTATTAGAGGGCAAAATAGCTTACATTTTGTTTACAGAGTTCCGAAAAGTCGGCTGAAAATTTATACCGATATTAGTGTCTCCATTTTATGGGTTTGGTGGTGAAAATGGGGCCAAGCCCAGCCCAAAATTGGTCTGCCCTTTAAATAATAATTTGTTGACAGACAGAGAAGAAATTAAACAATCAAACTTAGCTATCGAACATATATATTTATAGATGCTCGTGGAACTCTTGATCTGAAATTCGAAATCACATATATCATAATGCCAGCACACATACTACCTCTAGAATCTATATTATTTATATTTAAGTTTTGCACACTAGTTCAGAGTTTCAAATGATATTTAGATAACTTCTAATCATAGCAATAATTAAATAAAAAAGTGTTTAAATTACTGTTTTTAACACCTGAATAATAAAATTTGACCAGTCTAATTATACTATACACAGTAAGATGCTTACACCAACAATCACTACGACCAATGATTTAATATAATGTCCCAAAGTCCAGACATCACTCAATTTTTCATTTGTAGATTGTAATCCAACAATGGCTACAACATCTGAACGAGAAAGCGGTAAATTATAATACATCGTCTGAAGATATATATATATTATATAATTCAGAGAACCTAACTATTATCTCAAATTCGAAATTCGGACACACAACATACCACGTATTAACTATCTCCACATATCTTATATCATTCATAATGGATTCAATCCTCCCATGAGTGTCTCAACATTTAATATTGAAAAATAATATTCCAAATTTTTAGTGAAAACAAAATAAAAAAGTTTCAAATGTTGTTTTCGAATGACTTAAAAATGTAAACTTTGTACCGTTAGCTAAAATTCGATGCTACAACAAGTCAAGACCAAGTGATTTTAATAAATAATTCTGTCACAATCCAAGAACTTTATTCATTTTCATTTTAAAACCCCTTTAGACGAATAAAGAATATTAGACAGAAGATTAAAATCAAAACTTTCGTAATAATTTTTCGAGAACGCGAACTTTGATCTGAAATTCAAATGGCACACAAATTACCACGATACTATCAATATAATTATTATAAGCGCAACTCTCAGATTCAACCATTAGATTTGAGAAACTTCTAAATATTAGCATGTAACAACTAATATAATATAAGTAAAAATTTTTTTAAGACCTTAAACATGTAAAAATCGTTTGAGCTTGGAGCTATAATTTTCACACGATTTCATTAGACGATTTCTTCATATAACCAAGTCATTTCTTCTTTGACTATATGTTCCTAGGACACTATCATCATTTTTATTATTTAAAAACCCGTTTATAGAATGAATAAAGCATAGCTAGTCAAAAACACACTTAAAATAATTTCTTCGGAACAAAAATTTCGAGAGCATAGTAACTTATATGGATCTGAAATTCGAAAATAGTGACACATTCAAATATTTACCCAGTACTATCTAATGATATTTTATTATATAAGGTTCAACCCCAGAGTCATGTCTAACATTAAGATTTGTGATAAGCTGTTAGTAGTATAAACGACATTAAATTAAAAACAAAACTTAAATAAGTTACGTATAAAATATTCTGTGTATTTGAAGACCTGTTAACTATAAATAACGTTGGACCTAGAGCCTAAGTACGAGTGCTTAATCTTCATTGTAATTTATCAGGCACCTAATCACTCCTACATTTTTCTGCTGATTAATCTACCTTTCATTTTTCATTTGTAAAACCATTCGCTCAACCACATAAAAATGAGCTAAGGAGAAGTGGTTTTGAACATACATTCGAACTCTATCTTTTTAATCTAGGGCAATTGTGTGAGCATCATAACTTTTATCTGAAATTGCGAGAAAGATACACCAAAAATACCACGATACTTATATCTAAAAATTTATTTTTAAAGGTTCAACTCCGAGATTCAGATAATTCATATTTATTATTATTTGGTTTCATTAGTCTATTAATGGAATAATTCGATAAAAAAATAGGTGAAAAATTTAACTGTTTAGGGTAGTCTTAGACTCTGTAACAAGCTTTATTGATCTTCCAAGGCGTAAACACTCGATAGCTAATATACGAGCTAACAGCTAATTACCTTACACTTAGACCATAGATGATATCTTAAATCTATTATTATATTATATAACTTAAATTAGTTTTGTTACAATATGACAAATAAATCTTCTGTTACAGTTTTAAATTTAAATCATTCCTATGTTACATTAGGACTGTCGTTAGTCTTGTTACAATATGAAATTTTAGAAAGTTAGCACACAATATACCAACGATACTTAATACTAAAGTTTAGTTATATTTATCATTTCAGAAATCAATCAGGTAATAACAATCTACTCTTCTTCTAATTATTTTGAAAGAATCAATTATTTATGTCAATATTTAATCAAAACAAAAATTAAAAAAGTCTTTGACAACAAAGGTCTTTGTACTTGCTTTTCTTTATACATTACCAATAAACATTAAAAAATTCGATAGTTCCACACAGGTGAGATTATTGAAAGTACGGTAGATAACGAAATTGCTTACACACAATCACTGAGGGGCCTATAAAGTAAGTCTAATAAATATATTGTCCAAGGCCAAAATGTCAGCAGGGCATTTGAATAACCCTAAGAATGAAAGTAATAAACGAAACAGAAAAAGTAATATAAGCAAATGACGTGGAATAGTAATTGATATATCGAATAGAGACGGGTAACTTATATAAGTCGGAATGTACGAAATGGCACACAAACCACTTATAGTAAGTATATAGAAGGGGCAATACGCTGTACAGAGTATGGCAACTAAGAATATGATTAAAACGGTCATAAATATAAGTTGATAAAGTAGCCCCATGAATACTGATAGAAAAATTATGTGCACAATTTCCAGAAGATGGAGAAATTTGTAACTTTAGTAACTGAATAAAAAACGGTAGATCACTGAATACTAATAGAATTCGATTAGTACTTACACACAAGTCAGAAAGTTACCATAGAGGAAATTAAAGTAGTATAGGCCAATATAAAGTACTACATAGTAACAAATAAGTTTCAGTAGCTAATAGTGGGAGATAACCCGGGAAGTAAATAGAAGAGTCAAATGGTGACGAGTCAAGGGATAAAAATAAAAGCAAAACGCTCGGTGGAAAATCAATAAGATAATGTCTAACGAGTAGGTTAAGTAAAACGGTTTATATATGTTAAGTCTATTCTGTATATATATTCTGTATGATAATATAAATTTGACACAATAAATTATTGAGAATAGCCGAATTTCAAGTGTTAAGCTAAAATCTCTGTAATTTAACTTAAAAAAATATAAAGGGATTATTATTCAACGCTGCACGGAAGGGTTCACTCACGACATTTAGACGTTTTAGAGGTGGCACAAAACTCGCTCCTTAACATAGATCCGTTCTCAGCAGGTTTTATAAGTGGATTTCAGAGAAATTATATTATATAAGTTGCATACACTGATACACATGCCTTGGTGTGGTTTTATATGGTTTGAGAACACCCGTTGTCTGAATGTTATTTAAAGCACAACCAACCGTAGGATCCAGTCCTGGTATGACGGATTTTTAAGGGTGTCGAGCTTTTTTTCAACACCACACTCGGCATCTACAACATATCTGTGTTAAGTAAAGTGAACGCACAAACTTGCTCTTTTTCAGAACGTCCAGAACATGACAAATTTCTTGCAGACCCCTTATATAATTATATAAAAATAAATAATAAAAGACACTGCACTTAAAAATTTTAAAGTTAGCTTCCTCAAAAGAGAAAAAGTTTCATATGATTTTTTTCAGCACACAAATGATTCAGCATTCTTGGTATTGTAAATATACATAATCCTGCAACTCTCCATTGCAATGCTTGTAATGCTCAAAGTAATGCTTGTTGTTCTGTTCTTATGTTAATAAGTTTCTGATCGTAATGGTGCCTAATTACTTTCTTTTATACCAAAAGCTACCATCAAATAAATCTGAAAAACTTAGAGATGAACTTACAGATTCCTGATCATCCCCAGAGCTGTTTGAGAAATCTTCTATTAAATCCGCTTTGGTTAGCCAAAAAAAAAAAAGAAAAAAAAAAAAATACTGTTAACAAAATTAGTTTTGGTACATCGTACCTAAAAAAAATTTGGCTCATGGTATATGTATGATAAGTTAATCACACCTGCTATATATATTTCCTTAAGACTGTTAGCATCTTGTTACACTTTCGCAACCCCTTATCTGTGGCATATGTAACAAGGGCTTTTTGCTGTTCAGCATATTTTTTAACATAGTAGCATGTTAAATACCAACGCATAGATATATCACGAATTAATTCATCCTTTTTTAAAGGTAGCTGATCCTGTAATTACATAAGCATACTAATTAATCACTGAAGTAGAATAATGATTATAGTATTCTACAATATTTTTACTGGTTGTAATTACTTTCTCACGACCTAAATAACCTAAAAATTATATATTAATTACAATAGAAACGCATCAAACATATGCAAAATATAATTAAACAATATATTATATATATATATATATATAATACTATATATATATATAATATATATTATATATATATACTTATATATATATATTATAATATTAGATATATATATAATATATATATATATATATATAATAGAAAGATATATATATATAAAATACAAAATATATATATATATATATATATAATATATATATATATATATATATATATATATATATATATATATATATATATAATATATATATATATATAAATATTATATTAAAATATAATATATTTATATATATTATATATTAATAATATATATACTATATAATATATATATATTATTATATATAATATAATTATATATATATTATATATAATATATATATAGATATATATATATATATATATATATATAATTATATATATATAGATATATATATATATATATATATATATAGATAATATATAATATATATATAAGAGTTCAGCGTTGCTCAAGTGGGTTAAGCGAGCGTTTGCTCACCTTAAGAACGGATCCCTCTCAGTATGGGTTCGAGTTCTCGTTCCGCCCACGTGAAACGGACACAAAATTTGTCGTTAGTAGGAGATTTTTTGCAATATTTACGTATTGCAGTTTACAGCATAGTGTATTAATACACTAATCTCAATACACACACCTCACTACAACCATAGCCAACACATACAACAGAAGCGTCTATTTCACAAACCAAAATCACTCTCTCATTGCTTCTCGCCATTGGAAAAGCCCCACTAGGGATGCGAAACCCATGCCTTACGGGTGGTAAGCATCCGACTACGGCGTGCTGAAAGCAGGCCTGCTAATCGGCCTAATATTCTGCACCTTCCAGCTCTGTCAGAAACCATAACAATACTTTCCCTGACCAATTACCTCGGGATAAGAAGGCTAAATAGTAATTAATAAATAAATAAATAAATAAATAAAATATATATATATGATAATATATATATAATATATATATATATAAATATATATATATATATATATATATATATTATATATATATATATAGTATATCATATATATATCTCATCATCATCATCACCCATCTTCTTCTTCACAAAAGCTGGAGTAATTATTAGAACAGAAAACAGAAAAATAAATCAGAAGAATATGAAGCAAGTAAGAAAAGAAAGCCCAGCCTTGCCGCCCCCTTTATACCAATTAGTGAGAACTCGTCCCAGTCAGAAAAAACCCACCTAGAGCTTCACGTGACCGCCAATGACCCTCACTATGGCATCTCTCGTCAAAGTGAGGTTCATGCCTTGCCCAGGTGGCCTACAACCATACCTCCTTCACAAAACCCTGCGATTCACTCCTGTTATGCACCTTCCTTCTCGCCTACTGCAAACTCAAATTTCTCTCTCCAGGCTTTCCTTTTTCTGACTCAATCACTTTTATCTTCGGTCTCCCAATCCGTCGATTCCCAACCACCCTCACACATAACATCCGTTTTACCGACCGACTATCATCCATCCTTTCCACATAACCAACCATCTCAACGTACTTTTCATTTATTCTCATTTACCCCATTCTCCACACAAAAACAACTCTCTAATACGTTATTCCTCATTTTACATTTCTTTTCACACCAAACACGCCCCTTAAAATGTCCATCTCCATTCTGACAACAGTTGTACTTTAGCATCCATACCTCTTATTCCAGAACCATAGTCCCACTACTATACATTAACACGGGTAACAACATACCCTCATGTAAGGACCCTAGCGCACTCAAGACTTAGTCCTTTACATTCACCACGATTTAATTCACCAGCCACCTTATACCATTCACAACTTTATACTACACTCCTGCATCATCAAGCTTCCTTTCATTCAAACATTATATCTAAATATTAAATTCAGACTTTTCAGCTGCTCGACCATCTAAACGTAACCTCACACGAGACTGTCCTCACTCACAACCCAAACCTTAACTCTTATCTACATTACTTTCAAACCCACCTTTTACACCCACCCTACCAAATTCTCTCTACAAGTTCCTCTCAAACTCTCTTAGAATTTCCCACACAAAAACCAAATCATCCTCATATAATAGTAGAAACCCTCTACTCTCTTCCATTCTCCCATCATTCCTAACAGTATCCTTGTCACCTACCTCTAATTTCTTCATAATCTTCATTCCATTTACAGATTGGATCGCCAAGAGACATAGCATATCCCTGTCTCACTCCGCTATTAGTATTAAACCAATCACTTTTGACTCTTACTATTTATTCTTACATACGCTTCACTAGTCGTCATACATATTTTTGATGCCATTCAGAAGCTTACCACCAAGACCATATCACTAACACCCGCCATAGAGCTCTCTAGGTATCCTATTATACGCCTGTTGCAATCCATAAATCCTAAATACAATTATGCCTTTCTCCTCCCTCATTTATCCCAAGTCATTTCTTTTCAATGTACGGATTGATCCACAATCCTCTACACTCTAAAACGCACCTGTTCTTCCCTCAAATCAGCCTCATCAGTCATTCGACGAAACTCTTTCAAACAAAAATACCAGAATTTATCTTCCTACAACACTCAATAAACTAATTACCCTATAATTACTTACAGTTACCATATTCCCATTACCTATATAGGGTACTATTAATGTTCTCCTCCAATCCCTCGCGAAACAAACCCTCCATAACGTTTGTTTATTAACACCTTTCCAAAATCCAGCAATCACTATCTCGCCTTATATATTTAATACTAATATATATAATATATATATATATATAATATATATATATAATTATATATATATATATATAGTATATATATAATATATAGTATATATATATTAATATATATTATATATAATATAATATATATATATATATATATATATAATATATATATATATATATATATAGTATATATAATATAGTCTTGTGCGGTGAATCTGAAGAGAGGAGTGTGAGAATTGAGTAGAGAGATTGCAGGTGTGATTGGTGTTAAAAGGACTGGTCTTGAAGAAAAGTAATAAGGTAAGTTCATGGTATACATGTGTGAGTGAGGACAGTCTCGTGTGAGTTATGCAATGCTCTGACCAGCTGACCCAATGACATGGGTTTAGGATATTTAGGATAATATGTGACATATAGTGGACGAAAAGCGAAAGGATATGCGAGTTAGTAGAAATGTGAATCGCAGGAAGTGGCTAGGTGCAATAACCTTGGTTGGATGAAGAGACTAAGTCTTGAGTGCACTAGGGTCTAACATGAGTTTGTATGTTGTTACCTGTGTTTAATGTATTAGTACTGAAACTATAGTCTGGAATAAGAGGTTTAGATCTAAATACAATGTGTTAGGATGGACAATCTTAGGGGCGTGTAGGTGTGAGAAGAATTGAAAATGAGGAATGAACGTATAACAGAGTTGTATGGTGTGAAAAAAGAATACAATTTTGAGAGAATAAATGAGATGATATTGGTCATGTTTGAAAGAGAGCTATGAAGTCGGTTGGTTAAGCGCCGATTATAGTGTGAGGTTTGGAAATCGACTGGCTGGAGACCGAAGAGAAAAAGTGGATGAGTCAGCAAAAAGAATGTCAGGAGAGTGAAAATGGAGAGTTTGGCTTGGCGAGAAGAAAGTGGAATAATATTGAGTGAATGACAGGGTTTTTGCAGGTGTATGGTTGTGCCACCTGGAGAAATGGAACGGAACCCCACACTGGCGAAATGCCATAGTGAGGGTCCGTCGTGTCCCGTGAAAAGCTCTAGGCTGGATTTGTCTGATTGCGCAAGTTCTCACTAAATAGTATAAAAGGACCGGTAAGCTGCTGTCTTTTCACTGTTTTCATATTCTATCTACTTACTTTTCTCTTCCCTGTGCATGTTACGCACTTAACCAGTCTTGGGCGAAAAAGTGATATGTATATATATATATATATATACATATATATAAATTATATATATTATATATAGTATATATATATATTATAATATATATATATATAGTTATATATATATATATATATATATATAATAAATGACATACTTTATATTCATAAATGGAAATTTGTTCCTGGAAATAAATATAAAGGAAATAATAATATCAATACGTAGGAAACGGATAAAGGTGATGTTAAAAACTACTTCTTGAGCTGACAATTTTGAAATACTTCCAACTACCAAACACAAGTACCAAGTACAAAAAGCTCCAAGACAAGTACAAGTACAAGTACACTGTTTAGAAACTGCAAGTACATGTACAAGTACAAGTACTCCCAAAAAATGTACTTAAGTCCAAGTACAGTACAAGTACTTGTACTTGAACCCAAGGCTGATATAAAAATTATATACTAATATATTAATATATATATATGTGAAAAAAAAAAAAAAAAGAAAAAAGAAAAGGTATATTGCAAAACTTTATTTAGAACAAAAGTTTCCTATATATAAGTAGAACGTGAAAAGCAATGTATTTAAAAAAAAAAAAAAAAAAAAAAAAAAAAAAAAAAAAAAAAAAAAAAAGTATACTAAAAAATCATTAATGACATGAAAGCATTATTATATTTGAAAAAAAAAAAAAAAAAAAAAAAAAAAAAAAAAAAAAAAAAAAAAAAAAAAAAAAAAAAAAAAAAAAAAAAAAAAAAAAAAAAAAAAAATGTTTCCTCTCCAATGTCAGAAATGCGACTAAACTGAAAATTTGAAAGTTCAAGCATTTTCTGGAAATTATTTGGTACTTTTTTTTTGTACCATTTTGTTGCTAGAATAGAGAGAAAATTGTTTTTCTTAGGGTAACTAAATTATAGTATATATAAATAAAGTAAATATATATATTATAATATATAATATATATAATATATAATATAATAATATTATATATATATATATATAATATATATATACATATATATTATAATAAACACACATCCCTCATACATATATACGATAATAATATAAATATATATATATTATATATATACTAATATATATGAATATTATTATATATATATATTTTACACGGCCATGTAGGGGGCTCGACCGACGGGACAGAGGGGGGCGATTTTCCCATACCCGTAGGAGGGCGAAGGAACCCCCGCGAACCCAAATACCAAAGGCGGGGTTCCGGAGAACCTCCCCGGAGGGGGGAAATAGGCCTACCCTGTTCCGGAAGGCAGAGAGACCCCGACTCCTGCCATCGTGCGGTATACCCTTGGGTTCCCAGAAAAAATAAATAAATATTACATATATATATATATATATATATATTATATATATAATATTAATTATATATATATATATATATATATAGATATATATATATATATAATATATATATAATCAATCTTTCAAGTGACGTCACAAGAATTCTAACAGAAATAATATTTCGCAATTTTGTAATTTTTCTTTAAAATTATATTTCACCAGTTCATTAGAAAATAACATAATTAATTAAATTTCGAAGATAAAATAGTTGTAGGAAAGTTTTTAAAGATTAAAAACAAAAACAACATTTTTTTCGGAACTTCATGACATTTCGGAACCAATAAATAATTAGTTCATGAGCCTAAGAACAAAACTTAGCACCTTACGGAAGAGAATGTAAAATTCAAAAATTCCAATTTCTATATGTGAAATTTCTTCGTTTGAAAGAATATTGAACAAAATCAAATGGGAAAGTGGGAGAACGTTCCGTTTAGAAGAATTCTCTGCCAAATCAAAAACGCCAAAAAATATAAAAAATATACTAAAATATACAAAAAATATTCGTTTCCTTCTCGCAAACCATTAGAAAGTGTTGCAAGATCTAAAAGGTACCAAAAAAGAACCGAGAGCATGCGTCTCTAAAAGTTAATAATAAAAAAAAATTTTAAAAAATTTTTTCCATTTTTTTTCAATACATTCTATATAGGCTCAATATAAAGATTGAAAATTTTATTCTAAATAAACTTCTTTCAAAAGTCTATAGTTTTTAAAATAGTAACTTTTTTTTCGTATAATTCATAAAAATATTACTAAAGTGTACGTAAAAAAATTCGCTTTTTCTCGTGACCCATTAGAAAATCTGGCAACAGCTAAAATGTACCAAAAAATAGACTACGCGAAAGTAAGCGTCTTTTACTTGAATTAGTTAAAAAAAATACGAAATTTTTTTTGATTTGTTTGTTTTAATACGGGGGTTTTAGGTTCTACATATTAATAGTAAACTTTTGTCCTAAATAAAGTTTATTAAAGTCTATAGTTTTTTCCTTCCCATGGTTACCTTCACCTATATATATATATAATTATATAACTATATATATATAATATATATATAATATAATATATATATATATATATATATATATATATATATATATATATTTAAAATGTCATTATAACTGTTACTGGAATGAATAGGGAATTGGAAAAGTTTTCAAATAATACTAGGAAATATTATTATATTAGTTTGTATTATAATACATTAAAGTTTGTTTTTTTGCTGACTTTATACCAATAAAAAAAAGTCAAAGTCAAACAGATGATGTCAATGACTTGTCATATATTTTCTATTTTCACGTCAGTTGCGATAAAACCCCTTGTAAGACTTTGGGATTTCATCATTGTTACTCATGTCTCTTAATCCTTAATAAAGTGTTAATATTATTATTTGATTGTTATTTTAAGTTTCAGATTTGCTATTTGTTGAGATATTCTATTTTAGGAAATTTTTAGGAAATGAATCAATATTTTTTTTATAAAGTTTTCCCATTTAACACTACAAGTCTCGAAACAAAATTATCTTGACCTAAAGCCACAATCTCGAACCCAATGTCGCATTGCTTCGCCTTGTTATTTTTTTCTAACTTTCTTTCACTAGTAGTTGATTTGACCTTTTAGTCCCAGGGAACTTTCCACACCTGGGGCATGGAACGATATGCCTTGGAATGGCGGAGGAACCGAATCCCGTCTCAGAAACGGCTTGGATTTGGGAAGAAGATCGGTAACCTCCAGGAAACATTAGTCTGGGAAGCAAACCAAATGAAATTTTCCTTCCCACCAACACATTTAAAATTTCAACGCCGATGGATGTATGGACGAAAAGATGCCCTGCCTCAAGGATGAGAGAACTCGTCATACCAGACACCCTCCTGTTTAAGCATAGCGTTTTTATTACAAAACGAGTATTGGCTCTCTTATTATTTATTCATGAATAACGAAAAATTACTACAAGCGGACAGCAGTGAAAATCTCTGCACACCAACAGTTTCAGAATATCTGTGTGAGCTGCTCTAGATATCCGGTGCATACTCCATACAAGGACAAACCACGCTCCTATACAGAGAAAGCAACTGGGCTGAAACGAAAAAGTTCACTTCAGAATACCCAACTACTTAAAAGCTTTTGTAAAAGTAGCAACATGATCCTTCGAAGAAAGACCATTAAAAAAGGAAATTTAGAGAGAGAGAGAGAGAGAGAGAGAGAGAGAGAGAGAGAGAGAGGAGAGAGAGAGAGAGAGAGAGAGAGAGAGAGAGAGAGAGAGAGAGAGAGACGAACATTTGAGTTGTGTGTTTTCGAAGAAATTATAATACTGTTGCATAAAAAATTATGTCGAGTAGACAAATGAAAGATCTGAGTTTTTGAGTTATTGAAAATAGTAACTTACTTTCTGCCCCAATTAGAAATACGAGATACTATAGGTTAAGTTGTTCACAGGCCACCGTCTTAATATCAACTATTAGCGGTTGAGTGGTGCGAATTTCAAATTGAAAAAAGAAATGGAGGGCATAATCATCGAGATAACAATGGATAGGTGAGGAACTGATAGAAAGAAGATCGTTAAAGAAAATAGAAAAGAGTTAAGGAATAGAAAAGAACTATGATGAATACCACCACTACAGCATGTGCTATAGAACAGGACTATGAGGACTACCACCAATACAACAGCCTCTATATAACGACCGGAAAAGAAAACAAGAAAGGATAAATACAAAAAGAGGAAATTATTGAATCAAAGCTTTGTACTAGATTCTATCAAAAGCTTTCAATTTGTTTGGAGTCAAAATAAAATATTCACCTAAATGCCGAAGATCAGAGACCGAGAGGCAGAACGAAGGGAATGAAGATCTCCAATAGAGAGTTTCTTGCGAAAGCCACAATGGCTATCTGAGATAAGATTGTAAGATTTTCGATATTTCCAATTTTTCCTATTAAGAATAAATTCGAAAGCTTTGGAAAGGACAAAAGTTAAAGCAATGAGAGAGAGAGAGAGAGAGAGAGAGAGAGAGAGAGAGAGAGAGAGAGAGAGAGAGATGGAAAGAGAGAGAGAGAGAGAGAAGAAGGAGAGAGAGAGAGAGAGAGAGAGAGAGAGAGAGAGAGAGATTGTTACATTTTATAAAGATAAAAAAGTTTTTAGTAGTGGAGATTATGTTTCATCTAATCCCCAAACAGCTATTTATCCAAGCTAATCTTTTAGCTAACTGATTGACATTTCGGCTGAATTTGAAAACCATTAGTGGAACAATTAGCTTCCACTGAACTTAAGCCTGCTAACCCTTAAAATATAGATGTTTGTCCCTGTGTGGTGGGCGTATTTCCAACAATTAATCTGTCATTCTATTAGCTGGCTATGTGTAAACACAAGACATAATATGTGGACGCAGCTGCAGCTGAGCCAAAGCCTTTTTAACGTTTTACGTAAAATTTAGAATAAATATTTTTTTATTTTAGCTTTTAGAAAATGTGTAATACAAGAAAAAGGTCATGAAAACCCCTTTGGAAACAGTCTGAGGGAGACCATTGAGTTAGTCAGCAACAAATCAGGTTTTATTCACAATCTATAATCAAGTACATCTTGAGAACCAAGAAAGCCTCCATGTTAGAAAATTTATGACTAATTTAAATATAACAACGTTCTAATTTAAGTAATTCTTTACCTAGACGATTTTGGAATTAATTAAATTTTCTTCTTCTTCAACTTTTTTGAAATTGCATATTTTCATCTGAAAGAATACATTATCTAATTAGCTATAATGTCTTACTTGTCGAAGTTTATGAGTTTAAAAGTCTCAAATATTAAGATTTACACAAATAATATTGAATGAAATGAAATAATCAATTGAATACTCCATAATTTATCGGTTATGTTTTGGAATTTTTCATCTCGTGGTTGAAACATTTATACAAATTACCCTTTAACAGAATTCACAAAAGTTTAATATCATTGAAAGTTCGCAGGTAAAGAAAAGCTACGGAAAGACCAGAAAAATGAAATTTTTCATAATCAATATTGCACGAAACATTCTGCTATAATGTATTTATATCCAAATATTTGAAAGTTATTCTATTTTATAAAGCACGTTCGAAGGCTTTCAAGTCACTTACATATATATATGTAATTAATTTAATATTTTTCTACTTTTTCTTGTCTTGTTGATATATTGCGATCTCTCATTTCTTCTCGAAAGAAATTTTTTCAAGATGCTTGAAAAAAACATAAAAATTCGCTAGAGTTTTTGTAGTGATTTTAACGAATAATGTTTAAATGTTTCGACTTTTGGAAATATATCGTACTTGAGAGTTCTAATTTATGATAAGTTATTTACAGAAAACGTAAGAGAAGTAAGTTGTTTTTTATTAAACAGTTGCTGAGCAACTAATGTACTTACTTTTAACTGAAAAGCTTGAGCGATGCGATGAAATTGTTCTTTCATTACAATAAGCGCTCAATGTGTAGTATACACGTAGTTGAACATATTAATAATTTTACTCTTTCTGCTTGTTAAAAAAGCATTTCAATGGAGAACTCACATTTTGATATAATATCGTTTTCAAAGAAATACCTTATAGACAAACTCAACGTTTAAGATTTAACTTAAGATTATTGTCAATGAGTTTGGTTTCTAAATTTAGAAAAGCGTATGATTCGTAGTTCTTATGATTATGGAGTATTGTCAGATTTAAATAAGTTGATGGAATAAATTTTAAGAAAAAGCGTCACTTTTAAGAAGTATATAATTATTTTATTATAATTAATAAATAGTTTTCACAACTATATGAAAATAATTAATATATTGGTTAATAAATAAAGCAAATAATTGAAATAACGATATTATCACATTAATACTAATAATGCTCAATTTAAGACACTTAAAACATTAACAAATTCTTATTGCCTATAGGATATATGTCAAATTATCTAATGAATCACGCTATCTCTTATACATAATATGCCCAGACCAATAAGGTAGTATAAAAATTAACTTACATGTTTTAGATAGATTGAATCTATGATTAAATATATTATGTCTAGAGTTTGCTTGAATTTTATAGTAGTAAGTAAGTAATCGTAGTCTTTTAAGTAGAGTAGTTCTATAATTGTATGTGTAGATATAGGTTCGAAATTAGTTAAGGAGTAAAGTAAAGTGCATACAGTAGTTGGATAGTTAAATGTTAGCTTTGAAAATTAATCCAATGCTAAATAGTTACTGAAATCTTTTCAAACGTAAAAAAAAAACGTGAAATCTGATTAAATCTCTTATTTTAAGATCTCTAAAAACTATTTAATAATGACACTGTAGCCTCTTGTTTGTTAGCTCCTGGAAAACACATTATTTTTTCAAATGAATAAATCGTTAAAACTCAATTAAAGATTTATTACTAAAATATTAATTCAATGTTGATATATTTAAGGCAATAATCGTCACTTTTATTATCATGTTAATAAGTTAAAGACCTGTGTTTGTAATGAATGAAATTTTAAAACTTCAAAACTAGCATTGCTTAAATAAAATACATAAGATTCTTCATCGTGGCCCTCTTCTTCTCTCTCATTTTTTTTATCATAGTCCCTTCAGAACAACTCCTTCTATAGCGCCGACATTAATTTGAAATTTTCTCGGTTTAAATAACTCCATATTATAAGTATTTTACAAATTAAATTTTTCAAATGTTTCAAATGTTCACACATGGGTTATTTCTTTAGTAATGTAGAAAATGTTAAGAAAAGCGTACATTTATTTTAGTAGTAGTCTTCCATGAAAAGTGTTTGATTTTACTAAAAAAGTTCCTACTCACATATGATAGTTATTTGATTGAGAGTATTATATAAAACATATATATTTCGAATATTTCATTAAAAACGTCAATTTAGAGAGGTAAAGTTAATACTAATAGACAATATACATATATATTCAGAGAACTTAATCGATAACTACTCATTAAACATACTATTTTTATAATAAATGATAGAATAATACCAGTTAATAAACTCTATATATTATATATAATAAATTCAAAATGTTTGAAAATATTAAGAAATAGTAGCAGGATATCTATTTAATGGGCAATAAATATATTGGAATATAATGTAATCGAATTTTCTGAAAATGGGTTATGGTAGACGTGCGTATTATATTTATTATAATACGCAACAAAAAACAATAATGTAAATTTATACTAATATTTTGTCAGCAAATATAAGATTTCATTAAAAAAAATGTAGATATTTAATATTTTTAATAAACTATTAATAAACTTCCACTTTTCAATGCAATATAATGAATTTGCCATTTTGTAAGTAGTGTAATACCATGAGTTTATTTTCAAATGCCCGAAATACGTAAAACTCAATTTTAGATTTGCTTTTCTGATCAGTCAACAAGTAGTTACTATTTCAAGATATTTGGTATACTAAACAGTAGTTAGCACCGTAATTGTAAATGTTGGTATGATAATATCTGTTGCTTCATAAAACTTGTGTATTAAGTTAAGAATACGTAGATTCAATAAACTATTTAATAGAATTTGTTCGCTACTTATAAGTTCAGCTATGTTCTTTGAAATTGCAGTTATCAATGAAATGCTTTTAATCTGTTTCACTAATCATGATCACTGTAAATTACCGTTAATAAAACTGCAATTTTAAGATTGTTCAAAATTATTTATATATATGTTGATAAATTAAGGAAAAATCAATACTCGTTATCATAAGAGTTAAATTCGTAATATGTGATATATTTACGAAAAAGCGTATATTTTAGAAAGTTAATTTTTTCCTCTTTTCTTTAAAAATCAGTTTTATTCTAAAGCCAAAGCTTCTTAATTGTTTTATAATTAAAAAATTTCTTTATTTAGACATTTCATAACTAAAAAATTGATCACAATCACTTTGTGAGAAAATAAGTGTTTACCTCCTCTTTTCAGCTATATTTATAGAAATATCAAGAAAAGTGAATGAAAGGCTAAATTATTTATTTTTTAATTCATCACTGCTGAATAATAGTACATAGTTATAAAAAACTCAATATTATTAAGTATTATCACTCAAAAATATAATTTACAATGTTTGACTTATGTAAAGGCAACATGTATTGTTAACTTTTTATATTAGTAATTAATATTTTAGTAGATGTAATAAGATTAAAGAAATATGCGTAGTTTGTAAAACAGTTAAAAGATTTATATGATACCGAAGGTTGTTCTACATTTGTTTGAAGGCTAATTATTTATATTATATAAATAAAAAAACAAATATGACAATTTATCATTATTTAAAAAACGTCAATTATAAGACACCTAAATCTATTAATACATTTTCTCCGTTTTATTTTGTCTTGTTCCTTTTCTTGTCTGAAATTTAGCAATTGATACACTTTCCCGAATGTATAACTACGAGTTATTTGTGTCTTATCAAGTGCGTTAAAGATTATCTCGGAGAGAGAGGCGAGGTTTATCTGTAAGGATCATATACCTTAATAATTTCATACGGTCCATGATATTTTGCTGGTATCATTTACATATTATATAGGCCGTATGCAATGCGAGGTTGTCAAACATAAAAGTAATTGATTAATGTTCGATATTTGATGAAATGATTGGTTTTCTTTTGTGAAATATTTGTTATTAAAGAATGTTATCATAGAAGCATTGTTTTAAGTATGCATTTCTACACTCGATTTACCTTGATGTGGAACATTAAATTATATTTTTCTGCATGTTATAATGAAATTGCCATTTCAAATGACAAATAGATTTTAATATACGGATAATGCCAAAAATCACCTTGAGAATAAATGAGAGATACTTTCAGATTTTAAGATGTTACCAATGAATAGAAAAAAAGGATTTCAAATGTTGAAATTTAGGAATATCGTAGTTATGTAAAAAGAGTTTAAATTTGTAATGTGAAAATTTAAGTAAATGCGTAATTTTGATCTACTATTTACTATTGAGAATATTTATTATCAAATAAAAAGCTTTCACACTAATAAATATTTGGTAATTATTAAATAAACAAATTTAAATATTTCATCTAAAAAACGTCATTTTAACGATGACACCTAATATAACTATTAATAATAATTAATTACTTTTCGATTTTTAAATAAGCATTTCAATGAAATCATCACTTATATTATTATTTTTCAAATGCTAAAAACTATTTCTTTAAAAATCAACTTTTAGTTTTAAAAAATATAAATTATTCAGTATATAATTATATTATTAATATATATTTGAAATTTGGAAAAATCGTATTTTTAGAGTTCTAAATTATTGAAAATGTGAAAATATTCATAAGAAAAGTCGGTTATTATTAGATAGTTAATTTTTAATTAAAACAGGTTTTCACAACTACATACGGTTTTAGTTATACTATATGCAAATATTGAAATAATTTTCATTAAACAATAACTGTTCCTTTTAAGAGTGAACTCTAATACATATTAATAAATAATTCTTTTCTGCTTTTGAAAATTGCATTTCAATGAAACATCATAACATTTTATTTCAAATGCTGAAACACCCTTAAAACTCATTTTAAGATTATACTCAAATAATTTTCAAATGTTGTAAATTTAGACAAAAATCGTACTTTTAATAGATCTGGGGTTTTCGAGATGTGGTAACTTTTGAGAAAAGCAACTACAATGGTCTAAAGTATTAAATTTTTATATTATATTTTAAACCATGTTTATTTTCAAAACTAATAGAATAATAAGTATATATACTAATACAAATATATGAAATTTTTATTAAAACATAGTTCAATTTTAAGACATCTAAAACTAATAATAATTCATTTCGCTCTTAGAAGATCTATTTATTGTTAAGTACTCTCATTCAAATATAATCTTGATATCAAAACATAATAATATACTTTAATATGTTTTATTATGTATATTGAACAACTAATTTCAAATATTATTAAAAATCGTACTTTTTAAAGAGTTACTAATTTGTAATTAGTGGAAAAAATCTTAAGAAAAGCTGTATTTATTAGAAGTAAACAATGTTAAACTAAGAAGAGGCTTATTCAACAATTAATTTAGAAATATAAAGTGATCAAAAAACCATTATTTAGAAATTTCATAATAAAAAAGCGATGTATTACAGCTAAAAAAAAATAAACAATTGATAATTTTTCTTTTCATGATTTACTACTTGAAATAAGTACCAAAGTTCGGAACACATTAATTTTATTTTTCAAATTAATCGAAAATACCAGTTGAAATAAAAGATATTACCAAATACATTTCAAATAGTTTGATAAATATTCTAGGAAAAATCATACTATAATTACAAGAGTTATCTAAACTTTGATAAAATGAGTGAAAATTAGTACAAAAGCGTACACTTTTTAGAAGTTAAAAACTTTTTTTATTATAAACATATACTTTCAAGACTAATGAAATATTTGGTATATAATGAAATATTTCATAAAAATCTTCATATCACATAATATTAATTCAGTGAATTAATTAGAAATCTATTATAATAATCTACACTATTGATGTAACAGCTTTTTGAAATCGCATTTCATGAACCTACCATTACTTATCATTATTTTTTGCAAATGCCTGATATACAATACCGGTTATAAACTCAATTTAAGATATAATAACCTATAATAATATGATACCTATAAAATTTGAGAAAAATCGTACTTTTAAAAGTTCTAAATTAAGAGTATATGTGAAAATTTACACACACCACACACGCTCACGTAATTTTATGGAAGGCTTAACTCCACCTCTTTTTGGTACTAAACAGTTTTCTGCACTAACCTCTTAAACCGTGAAGCAGACTCTTGTTGTAGGGTAAATAATATCATAGATATTGTAGAACAATTTCAGTTGAAGAAAACGACAATAAAAAAGTTGAGAAGAGTAGCTGGAGTTCTCTCTTCATTTACTCTTGCTCGCGAGCTGATTTTTTCACTGAGAGAGAGATGGGGTAAAAAGGTTATGGAGGGGGGAAAAACTCCCTCCTCGATAACGAGCAAATCTGAAGCGACAAGTCAAATGCAAGCGGGCGACGAAAGCGGGGCCGAAACCGAGCGAACGAGGGAAGGCGGCGGCGGAGGCGGGAGTGGTCGTGAGTGGTTCGGATCCAATCCGACAGTGCGCGAGTGGCGTGTTGCGTGTGGCGAACCAATGAGATGATGACGCGGAAAAACAAGTGGGGCAGGGTAACGATGTAACCATGGGACGAGGGAGGGGGGAAAACTGGAAGCGAACGGGGTAGGGGTAAATTTGTATGTGTATTTGTATACGTGTATGTTTATGTACATGTATATGCTTGTACGTCATGAACGAACGCTCGTGTGTGCGCGACACCTGCGGTGCGCACTTGTGTATGTAGATGAATAGTGCCAAAGGGGGTTGGGGTTTATATGCAAATGGGGGTAAAGTTATAATGTACATATTATATATATATATTAATATATATGGAGAAAACAGATATTTCTATCTATTAAAGAAATTATAAAAAATCTTATATATATATATATATATATATATATATATAATCGATATAAATAAACTCATGCTTAATGTGGCACTTTTTA
>JABUQX010018172.1:0-2500 GCA_015478945.1 Trachelipus rathkii
ATGGTGCGCTTATAGTGGACGAGTCATAATTGTGTATATTGGATATATTGTATATATAATGGGACTCGGCGTTTTGATGAAATCTTGATGTAAGCTGGAGCAGGAAAATCGTAGTTAGAATTGAGGGAGAATGGATCATGAGTGGAGAGTGCCACTATTCCATAGTGTAATAATATAAATGATCTACGGATGATTTGGTTTCGTGTGGCGAATCTGAGAGAAGGAGTTTGAGACGGAGGTTGGTCAGAGAGAAGTAGAGTCTTAGGGCTGTGCATAAATAAGCGGTATGATGAGAGCTAAAACAGATAAGAATCTATATAGAGTTATACGACGTGTAATGTGATGAGCATGAATATTACCTACTATTGTGAGAGTTTATTATAGTTACGATGGTGGACAGCTGGAACAAGTGTCTGAGTTAAATATTTAGTGAATATATTAGTTTTGGATGAAAAGTGAGAACGTAGAGTAGAATACAGTGTATAGAAAGTATATGTATATGAGAATAATGGCAAGAAGGTGGCTGGTGAATGTAAATATCTTATATAATTATATTATAGTTATGTGAATATAAGGGAACTAAGTCTTGAGTGCACTAGGGTCGTACATGAGGGTATGTTAGTTAATACTCATGTGTTATTATTAGTTATTAGGATATAATAGAGACTTATGGTCCTGAAATTAAGAGTGTAATAGATCTAAAGTAATACATGTGTTCAGATAGACTTTATTAAGGTATTCGTGTTAGGATGTGTAGATAGTAAAATAAGATAAAATGAGGAAATGACATATTATATTAAGTATTGTGTATGGTATATGTTAAAAAGGGAAGAAATGAGAGAACAAATGAAAGTAACGTATTGAAGATGCATAATTGGTATCATGTGGAATAAGTAGATGAATGATAGTTGTTGGTGAGAGTATTGAGTAGGTTGGGAATTGACCGGCTAGGAGACCGATGTATATATATATAATAGTATATATATAAAGTTAGTGAGTAGAATTATTTTAACAAATATAATAAATAGTATTATATATATTTATATATAATACCTACTTATATATGGATAGGAGAGTAAATATTATGTGTATAAGTATTTGTGGTACTAAATGAGCGAGATAAAGTAAGGTAGATATAGAGAATATAGAATTGAGTCAGGGTTTGATAGTAAGGGTATGTGTTGTTGTCTACTGGGAAATAAGGAGATTGAATACACATTGACAAGATGCCATAGCGAAGGAGGGAAATTTGGATGTGGGCCCAAGGGAGTGTAATTATCTGATTAGGCAACGAGTTCTCACTATAAGGTAATATAAAAGTGGAGGGATGGTAAGTGACTGGGCTTTCCACTTTTTAGTATTTAGTGTCATATTCTTCTTTCTAGTAACTCTTATCTCAGTTTTCACTAAGATGCAATTCACATTAACCTTTATACTAACCAAGTCTTAAGGAAGAAGGTAGATGTAATATATATATTAGTATAATATATATATTACTATATATAATAATAATATATATATTATTATATATATATATATAATATATAATAATATATAATATATATATATTAATAATATATTAATATATAAATTATATACTATAATTTATATAATATTAATATATATAATATAGTATATATATTATATTATATATAAATTATTTATTTAATATATATATATATAATATATATATATATATAATATATTATATAATATTAATAAATTATTATAATATAATATATATATATAATAATATATATTATATAATATATATATAATATATAGTTATTATATAATATATATATATATAATATATATATTATATATATATATATTATATATATATAAATCAAAACCAACTTAATGACAACTTAAAATACTCTCAAAAACTCCAAAGATAACTTTCCTGACAAATATTATCAGACATCTACTTCTTAATAATGCGAGTAAGTTTGCATGAAGTACCCTCAAGACGAGGTCATCCTGGACTCATAAAAAAATATTATCACAGGCAAGACTCTTATGATACTAAATATATACTATATATATACTAAGGGCGAACTAAATGATTTATAATTAGTAAGGAGAATGCGCTACTATATGTAGGCTAATATTGAACAAGCCTAGGGTGGCGAAAATCTCTGTGTGGATTAATGGCAATGGAGTATAGGTTTTAGGATCCTTTGTGTAAATACTAGGAGTAAAAAGTCGGTGGTTGATTCAAGCTCTCGTGAGGAGGTGTTGTCTTCTGATGGATTTCCGCATTTAGACCTGTTGTTTAGCTGATATAGATTCTATTTGCTATAGCTAGGACAGTTTTGCGAGTATGGTCGCTCATGTTGGCATCCTTCTTACTGTCCTTTTTATTTCGAATCTTCCTATTATCTATCATTCGATATATACTTTCTGTATTAAATTTTAAAATAATTTTTTTCCATTTCTCTACTTTTATTTTCCAATATTTAAATAGGTACTCATTAGTACATCAGTGAGAGAAATT
>JABUQX010018172.1:5000-12500 GCA_015478945.1 Trachelipus rathkii
GTTAAAAAATATACCAGATCTGCAACTCTGAGAATTAGACAAAACTTAATGAGTGTGTACAAGAGGAAATGCAACATAGTGGTTTTGGAAGGGAAGTAGGACAATTTTTCCAACAATATTTGTAACTTCTTCTTGTTCATGTTGTGTTGATAATTTACTGACAATGTAAATGCCAAGATTTGAACTTTCAATAAAAGGATTGTCAAAAAAATTCTCTTTTTTCAAGAACTGTCGATAAATTATAACCATGCTCTGAGAATGATTAGAAAAAATAATATTTGACACCAGAACAATGCTACCATCCTTCAAGGAGCAACAAGAATTAGGGCTTGAAAGAGTAATTTCAAAAGATGGGAACCTAACAGACTTATATTGTTGCAAAACATCACAGCCATCCAAAAGGACTGATTCACATGAATAAGGTTTTGAAAAATGAGGAAAACTGATGTCAAGTGAAGAAAGGTGCCCAGAGAACCACAAATCTGACTTGGTAATTTCACCAAGTCTTTTAATTATTTGTTGAAGGGGCTTTTCACCTTTCTTGATATGTTTTTTGAAAAACTGAAGAAAATTTTCAAAACGAAATGCACTACAATTTTCCAGGGAGCCAAAATTTAAAATATCATTTGCAATATGTGTGAGGCCATGAAAATTATGAGTCAAATAGTGTTGCCCATATAAATTACCAAAAGTTTTGACAAAATGTACTAACAGTTTTTTAGAATACTGATGATACTCAAGACAGTATTTCGGACTTAAAAGAATAGTCATAGAAATTGAAAGACTCAAAAAATTCTTGTAAATAAAGGGATAATCTGATTTAAGGGTATCATAAAGAACTACTTTACCAGTATACAGTAGAAATAGACGGAATTCCGTGGCTTTCCACCTTTTTATGTCACTTAAGCTACGAGGTTTCCTACAGAATTCAATTGGTACATGACCACTAAGAGAAATAAGCACCCTTTAAAATAAGAATCTCAACACGATGGGGAAAATTTTAATGGGACTGGCCAGATAACCACAAATAAAGAAGGGTATGCATCACACCAAGACATACAAGATGCATGTAATCAAGTGGAAAACATGTAATAAAATTCAAGCCAGGAATATCTGTTAATGGTGAATCAGAATTATGAAAATCTTCATCTTCCTGTAATAAAAAACCCTCGTGAGTTCTAAGACATCCATCAAACTGAGGGAAACTCATTCGGTTATGCAGAAAAACTCCTGACTGCTTACATTTGGTACAAGAAGAATAACCAGTATGGCCTTTAATTCCTAAGATGTAAGCTTTAGCTGGAGCATCACAAATAAAACCTTTAATGGAAACTTTAATTTTTCTTCCACTTATACACAAACCATTATTAGCAAGTTAAATTACCTCCATTATAAAGTCTTTGAGATAGGAAGAACAGTCATAAGGCTTACCTTTTCCACAATAAATACCAATAGGAAAAACAATTGATTGAATTGATGGAATATTATAAACAGAACCTAAAATAGGCCAATACCAATCAACAATTCAACTGAATTTATATTGCCCAGAATTTTTTCAGACAATTTCCTCAAATTAAACTCTAACCCAATATGTGAATACTGTCCTGGTTCAACACTTCGAACAGCAACATCAACAGGAGTTTTTAATAAAGTTCTAGCATCAGAAGGTAAAACAAAACACTTATGTGACCTAAGAATACCTAATATCTCTGTTAAAGCCACATGAGATAGATGGTTTCTAATTGCCCAATTTCTAAGACTCTCAGTAATATTTTCATTTCCACATATGGCAATGGATTCCCTGTCTGTATTTCTCCAACTATCTGTAACAGCGTCATGAACAGACAGAGCTGTCTCACAGTCATCATCAGAATTTGGTTCATAAACATAGGGCACAATGTTCATAACTTGATCCACAATACTAAACTCAGAGGTCTCTTGTGCTTTTACAGCAAGGTGATTTAGGCCAATATTTGTATCATTATATGTATATTCTCTTTCTACTCTCTCGTAATTAGCAATTTGATTATAATCATCTAAATCTTTGGAAATTACATTCTGAACTGGTAAATGCATGAATTTTGCAGGCTCACATGATAAATCACGAATATCGTCAGCTCCGATTTCCCTTTTAATTCGTTTATCTCTTCCCTGCCTGGTCATTTCAAGAAACAATTTCCTTGACATTTTATAGAATGACTAGCCTATCCAATATACTGTATGAATAAATAATAATTTATTAATTAACAGAAATTAAGATGTTTATAACCCTTTTTTAAGCTAACTTTTTCCCAATTTATCAAAACCACTCACAAATATATACGATGAATAAAGATATAATTAAGCACAAAATTGCGCCAAAAATAGACAAACAACCAAAAAAAACAGCATCATAGCCTTACTAAGCCTAGCTTATACCGTAGTATAAATATGTATACTGTGCTAAAACAATACAGATACCATAGTATAAAAATATTTAGCAAAGCGAAATCGAATAACTAATAATTAAGGGCAGCTATTGTTTAGACCCTTATCGCTTTTGTCATTTGTGCTTACGCTCGTAAGAAATGCTCACCCAGTTTTTAGTACAGAAAATTTCCAGAGTTTGCCAAGAGACAATGTTTCAGAAGTACAAGTTTATGAATGCTTTGTCCTGGATTTTTTCAATGCAAAAATGTAAAAGGCTGTTGTTTAGCCTGTCACCCTAGAACTGCGAAGAAATCTTCATATTGAAACGCTGACCTGGCGTCCCCAAATTCTCATATTCCAAAATTTAATCAAAAGAACTAATTGTTAGTTTTTCTTGCTTCACATATGGCATTTTACAAAACTCTCATTATATTTCTTAATTTTACTTAAAGATGGATGGAAAATTTTGTTATTTCTCTACTTGAATTTTCAAAGTAGTAATTTTCCTTTCATTTATAATTTGGATTTAATTTTCAAATGTTAAAACATTACCATTGTCCCACTCCTCCATCAAAGTGACCGCCAGCATCATGAGTGTCGACTGAACATGTAACCGTTCTCTAACACGCCTCCCTACATATCCCAAACATGTTCTATGTAATTGAAGTCTGGGCTTCCCGTAGGTACCGGCAGGATGTGAATTCATACCTCTTCAAAGTACAGGTGAACGACGGTGGCAGTGTGCAGCATGGCATTGTCATGGAGTAATTAAAAATTGTCACTAATGAAAATGGCAAAAGGCATTACATTCTGACCAATATTTTTTTACCGTTTTGATGTTAAGGTTTCCTTGTTCAATATATAGCAACTCCGTGTACACTCCCAAAGCTATGACAGTCCGCACCATCACAGAGTCGCCTCCGAAAGGAATACATGGAAAAATGCTGCAAAGGGTAAAGAACTGGAGTTTCCGATACACTGTGAATTGGTTGACCCACAATCAACCAACCACTGGTTTTTGGGAGACATCTTAAGCACTTCTTTTATTGCTTCATGTCTTTCCATTCTTCAGGCACCATAACTCAAATTAAGGCACTGGCATTGAATTTCCACACTCATGTGACTAATGAATCCATTGATGCTGAATATGGACTACCTGTGTTTTTCCGATAATTATAAACATATTGCAAACTAATCGTATAATTGCCTAATTGTGTACAAAGAGTAAATTTTAAGGGATGAGTTAATTTAGATCTAGTTTATACTTACATAGGACCTGTTGTATTATAGGATCTGCCAGTTTTGAATTTAATAAAAAAAAATTTTTTATTTTGTATAGCTGATATTAATAAAAGTCAATATATATTAAATTGTGTGATTGGTAAGTGATAGCATGTGCAGCACATGAACATCTGATCTGAGTGGTATTCCTCCCGAGCCGGGATGGTGTGGGTGATAAGTTGAAATATAATGTGTTCTTACGATAACCATTACATATTAAATAAGCTTATATGAAATTTTTGTAATATAATTGAATGCAGGGTATCGGGACTGTGAAAATTAGGCGTCTTTAAATATACAAATTTTATTACGTTCATCTTTAGCTTTCAGGTTCATTTTTCTTAAATATAGTCAAATATTATATATATATAAAATCTATTATATATATATATTAATATGCATAAATTTTATACTGTATATATATATATATATTATACGAATTTTTTTTATTTTATTTATTTTTTTAATTTTATTTGTCTTATATATAAGATATATTAATATATATAGTAATATATAATATAATAAGATATATTATATACCTAATATATATATATATATAGTTTTATATAGGCGTTAATTATTTTAACTTTATTTTATAATATATATAACATAATCCACTTTCTTTTTGTGGGTAATAAAATCTTTTTTTCTTTATATGGCTATTATTTTTATGTCTACATAAGAAACTATGTTTCTAAAAGGTCCTAGAAAGCCCGTTGTTTATATATATAATAATTATTATTATATATATATATAATATTTTTATTATATATATTAGTTATTATTATATATTTATATAATTTATATATATTACTAATATATAATTATATTATATATATATATCATTATATAAAATATATATATATTATATATATATATTACTAAATATTTTATTATATATATTTATAATTAATTAATTTATTTATATTATTTATATTATATTTATATTTATTATATATATATATATTATTTATTATTATATATTATTTATATTATATATATATTATAATATATTATTAATATATTATTTAATTTATTTATATTTTATATTTTATAATATATAATAATTTAATAGTATATATATATATTATAATTATTGTTAGGAGTAATTTAATATACTTTTTATACCTATAAATACAGTAAGTGTACTGATTTATATTTTATATATATCTATAATTATATACATATCTTGATTTTTATAATCGTTAGTATAGCGTTTATTATATTATTAACATTTAAAAAACAGTAAAATTAGCGAGATAAATGATACTTTAATAGATTTAATTGGTAGATGAGAGATGAGTTGTGGAATCAAGACATTTTTTGAGATAGAATTTTCAATATGAGATAGCATAAGACATCAAATAAGAAGTAGAATTTAAATATAAAACAAATAAATTTTATTATTGATATTTAATTATTATTATTATAGTATATATAATTAATATATATATATATATATATATATATATATTACGGGCTTTACCTTTAACTTTTATTTATTAATTTTATTTTCACAATGATATAAAATATATAATATTATATAATATTTATTTATATATTATATTCTTAATTATTTTCAAATTAAGAAGGATAAGTCTCATATATTTTATATATTCTCATAATATTATTATATTATATATTATTATTATTAATTTATCTTATCCTATTAATATATTATATTATTAATTATATTTATTTAATTATATTATTTTATAATATATAATATTTTTTATATTTTTATATATATATATATATATATATATATATTAATTATTAATTATATTATATATTTAATATTTTATATAATATTAATATATTATAAATATATTGTAACTAGGGATGAGTAAAGTGTGGGAGGATTGAAGAGAGATTGTAATATTAAAAAACTTTTTAATATAGTTCCTCAAGGAGGTTGTAACATCCTCTTTTATTCAATAGAAGAATAAAAAAAAGATTAGTTCCCATCTCCCTCCCCCACAAAAAAAAAAAAACAAACAAGAAAAAAAATATTAAAAAAAAAGTTAGGAAAAAAAAAAAAAAGTAAATATCAAAATTATATGTAATATAAAGCAAAATAATTATCACACAAATTAAATCATTTGAATAATATAAACAGAACTGAAAATTTATATCTAATATGAGTTTTTGTCAAACTTAACGGTATTGAAATAAAAATCAATAAATTACGAAAGTAAGGAGGGCAAACAATAGCTAACCCCTCTGAAACAAATTACTAATTATACAATTGCGGGATATATAGATTTTCGTTTTCCGTTATTTAATCATGATGAATACATCAAGAAAGGAATGAACAATTAAATATTAATAAAGCTATTACCACTTAATGGTTCCAGATACTAGTACAGCGGCTTGAGGTATTCGTTAGGTACTACGTTTTTGAGGGGGAGGGCTATTGTTATATTCATAACGACTTAACATCTATACAACGCCTGCATGATTCAAGAATAGTTATCTTATATTATGATTAGCTTAGATTAATGGAATAATAATTAATATGTAATATATAATATATATAATAATGAATAATATATAAAATAATAATAATAATATATAATAATAATATAATAATTAATAATAATAAATATATATAATAATATAATAATTAATAATAATAATAATCATAAAAATAATAATCTAAAAATAATAATAAATATAATAATAAAATTAATATATAATAAATAATAATAATAAATAATAATAAAATAAAATAATAAATAAATAATAAATAGATAATAATAAATAATAGAAAAAAGGGATTGAGATCATATTATTAATAAGTATAAGGAGGCTTTTAATATATAAATATATATATATATATATATATATATATATATATATAATATATATATATATATATATATATATATATATATATATATATATATATATATATATATATATATTATATATATATATATAACAGACATTTTGGCAATTAAATCGTGCTTTTATTTATTTTTCAAAAGTCCCTAAGTGGGTTTGAAACCCTTACCCTTTAGAATGTTAAGACAAGCGTTAAACCCCTAACCACGATGAGCTAAAAGGAAATATGCCAGGTTCCACTGAAAGCTTGCTTCCCCAAGAGGAGTGAAGCAAATGTCGTTGACATCTACTTCCGCAGATCTCCCCGCTCAACACTCGGGTCAGAGGTAACACTTGGTTAAATTTTAACCGGGAGCTAAATAGGTATACAGACATTTGGCATACATTAAACTTTTTACTTTGTATTTTATTCAAAAAGTCCCTAAGTGGGATAAGGGTAAGGGTAAGGGTAAGGTGATGGTAGGGGAGGGTTCAAACCCCCTTAGGGACTTTTGAAAAATAACAAAATAAAAGCACGATTAAAGTGCCAAAAGTCTGCATACCTAATTTAGCTCCCAGTTAAATTTACCCCAAGTGTTACCCTCTGACCGCGAGTGTGAGCGGGGAGATCTGTCCGGGAGGTTAGATGTCAACGAAATGCGCTTGACTTCACTTAGGGGACGCAAAGGTTCAGAATTGGAACCTGGACACGATATTCCATTTTAGCTATCGTGGTAAGGGGTAAACGCACCATCTTGCTTAACATCCTAAGGGTAAGGGTTCAAACCCAAATAGGACTTTTATTGTAAATATTATATATATATATAATATATATTATAATATATATAAATATAATATATAATATATATATAATATTAAATTATATAATATATATATATATTATATATATATATTATTAAATATATATAATATATATATTATAAATTATAAAATATATATATGAAAGTATAGCAGAAAGAGAGA
>JABUQX010018172.1:17500-27500 GCA_015478945.1 Trachelipus rathkii
CGATTCATTCCAATCTCTCTATCATTTCAACTTTTTATGTTATTATTTTTACCACCACCCACGGGCAGGGCTCCTTTCAAGGAGGGGACAGAAAATAAAAGAAAAGGAAACCCACCCAAACCCATGCCTAGCGCAATTCCCTCAGGTGAGCACAGACGTGGGACTTAAAAAGAGGAAGATTAAATACAGCAGGAAAAACAGAAGATGGCAAGGAGTTCCACCGAATAGATGGGGCTGGAAAGGAGGCACCACAATGATCGATCCTTGAGTTTCCAGTATTCACACAAAATTTATGTGAGGGCAAGGAACTTCTTGTACTGCAATGGCGATGCAAAGATGCAGGAATGCGAGAGGTCAACTCCCTCGAGCACCTGTCGTTGTAATACCTATAGTAAAGAGATAGTGCGGCGCCAATGTCACATTTCAGAGAAATAGGGTCAAGGGAGTTTGAAAGTAGGGGACAGTTAATTAGACTCTTAACCTTAGACTCAACTCTATCCAAGAAGAGAGTGGATCAAGAACCACCCCAAAATGTCTGAACAGTACTCTATACAAAGGCGGATAAGACCCTTATATACTGGAGTAATAGCAGAAGAAAAAAAATTCCCTAAGTCTGAACAGAATTCTTTCCAAGACAATTTGTTGTTTATGTTCAGTCCAAGAATGTTTATGTTGTTCACAGGTGAGATGTTAGAGCCGTCGATGGACATGCAAAAGTTGGGAGATATTTTTGAGTGTGAGATATAAAGAAGTTGAGTTTTTATAGAGTTGAATTTCGCAAGGTTGAGGTGACTCCACCGAAAAATCCCATCCAGATCGGGAAGAATTGAATCGGAAAGATGAAGACGAGAGTTAATTCTGGAATCTAAAGTGGGAGCAGACTTGAAATGAGAAGAAGAAGAATGGAGAGTTGCACACCTTCTCCTTTGAGGGGAACTGTTTTGGGGACGTGGATGGCTAAGTGGATAAAGCGCCCGGTTACTGTTAACTCAGCAACGCGAAGTTCTAGTGTTCGAATCCCGCTGATGAAGAGTAAAATCTTCTGTTCAATTATCTAACCCCATACTTAACCATAATACTTATTATTTATAGTATTATAATTGAAATAATCTAAAGCACTATTTCTTATGGTCTCTCATTTCATTTGTCTTTCAACAACCAAAGGACTTACCTGTTATTAAATAAGTTATGGGAGCTAAACTTGGGATAGCGTAATATGTCTGAATGTAGAAATCTGAATCTCCTGTATTATGTAAGGTATACTGAATGAAATTCAAATTTCCGCGCGTTAAAATATCCTGTTTTAAAGTATATATATATATATATATATATATATATATATGATATATATATGGTATATATATATTATATATATTGTTGTTATGCCATATATATTATATATATTGGTTATGCGGTATTATATATATTATTACAGCAGCATGTATAGTTATAGTTATGCTAAATATATTATGCTATAGCAGTTATTATTAAGGTTATTATATATATATATATATATATATATATATATATATATTATTAAGTTATTATTATATATATATATATTATTATGTTATGTTACTACATATATGCTGCTGCTACATATATTAAGTTGGAGCAGCAAAGAAAAGGTTACATAGAAAGAAGCATATATAGCAGCAGCAAAGAGCAGTGGTGAGTATGCTGTTACATATTATAAACATATATATATATATATATAAAGAAAGAGTATATATAATTTGCCATATATATACATATATGTTATTGGTTATATAGCTCCTGTTATTACATATTAGTAGTTATATATGTTGCCATATATATTATATATATGTTATGTTATATATATATATTGTTAGGGATATTATTATATTACTATTATATATATTATATTATTATATTATTATTATATATATGCATTAAGTATATATATATATATTATATATATATGTGATAGCAGCATATATTATTAAAATTGAAGAAAGCATAGTAAATATATATATATACATATTACTGTTGTTAGCTGTATGGCTGTTACATATTACAGCTGTTGATATATAAGAGTTAGGTAGTATACATACTATTATATGTTATAGAGTATTATGCATACATACAATAGTTGCTACATATATTGGTTATATATTACGTCATTGGTTATTGTTATTATACATATATAGCTGAAGAAGCAGTTAGCTATAAAGAGTTATTGCTGTTGTTGCTGTTGCTACATATATGTTGCTGGTTAAGCATATATACTATATGCTATTGCTATATATTATTGGCTGCTGGTTGGCTGGTTACGTATATATACATAAATATAAATATATATATGTTATGCTATATATATACATATTATATTATTATACATATATATTATATATATATTATTTATATTATTATTATTATTATTATTATTATTATTATTACATATTATTATATATATATATATATATATATATATATATATATAAATAAATACACTCCCTTCGCTCACTTCTATTGGTATATCTCTCCACAACATTCTCTCTTCTTAATTCTTAATATTCTCTCTCCAATAGCTCAATCCTGCCCTACGTTTTTTCTGGCACTTTGATCGGGCCGATTGGGAGGCGTTGCGTTGCTTCTACGCTATCTATAATTGGAATGACTGCTTTGTCTCTGAAGATGCCTCAGCTTCTGCCGATAAGGTGGGAGCTGTAATCACTGATGGATGAGCAGGTTCATTCCTTCTTCGACTAAATCTTTCTCTCCTTCATAACCATGGTTCGATCGTGCTGTTCTCTGACAATTCAGGCTAGAGACAGTGCGTATCGGGGAGGGAAAAATTCTCGTTTTCCTATCACTCTCGCTAATTTTCATTCAGCTAGAAATCGTTGCAGGGATACTCTTCGCGACGAGCAAAGCGGGCTTTCATCAAAACGAAAGTGCGCTAACTAACCTCTTTGGTTCACCTACTGACAAATCTTTCTGGCCTTCTTGCCGAAAACATCTTTAACAACTTCGTAAATCTGCCTTTCCTCTCTTATTCGTTCTGATGGTTCTTTTGCTAATTCTTCAACTGAAAAAGGCCAATCTCTTCTGCCTCCTATTTTCCCCTCTCTCTAAACCTCAACCCCGGGACATCCCAAGGCTTCTCCTTCCCTCCCTCCCCTCCCTCCCCTCCCTTCTCCCTCCAGGTCTTATGCCTTGCCTGTGATTTCTGATCGGGTGCATGGGCTCCTGAAATCTATGAATGTGTTAGATAAGTGGTGGCCCGGGATGGCATTCTTCCCTTGCAGTAAGTGTTTCGGGAGAGAGTGTAAGCCTGTGCTGGGTCTCCTCCTCTGTTCAACTATATACTTCTATGTCTCAATACTAACACTTTCCCTCAGTGTTAAAGCACGCACATGTCCAACCGATTCCGAAAAAGGAAGCCGCTCTGATCCTTCTAACTCATCGCCCTATAGCTCTCACTCTGTATTATATCTAAGATCTTTGAAACCCTTTCAACTCTCATTTCTTAGATCATCTGGAATCTCATTCACTTCTTTTCCGATCGCCAGTACGGCCGTCGGCGTTGGAGGTCTACTGGCGATATACTTTCCTATCTTACTGATATATGGTTTTCCGCCCTTAACTACGGGGAGACTTTGGTGGTGGCGCTTGACACATCCAAAGCATTTGACGGGTTTTCCATGCGTTGCTGTTTCCAAGCTCCTTTCCTTTGGTTTCCTCCTTCTCCTTGTTTACTTTTGCTTAGTGTTCTCCAAACTGCTCAATATCGGCTGCTGTTGATGGGGCGATTTTTCTCTTTTTCTGTCAATTGTGGAGTTAGTGTCTGTCTTATCTCCTACTTTATTCTTACTTTTCATTAATGATCTTCTCACCTGCACATCTAACTCTATCCACTCGTATGCCGATGACTGACCCTTCTCGCCATTCTTCAACTCATTTCAATTCTGCTTCCTCTTTACTTCTAGAATTGCCTCCCTCGTCTTAATCTTTCCGATTTTATTCTTGCTAACATTGATAGAACTTCCGTGAGTCTTCTCAATCTTTGTGAAATCCAATTCTCTTAAAAGTCAACATCTACAAATCTCCATCTCTAAAAACACCTTCCAACTTTCTCATCTCGACGGTTCTCTGTCTCTCCTGTTGACAATATAAACATCCTTGGCCTTTAACATTAACAAGAAAATGTCTTGGAAACCCTCAATAAGATCACAATGGTTTGTTAGGGTGGCCCCAAGAAATCAATTCCCATTTTAGACTGCGAGATTCTTTTTCCTCTTCTCAGTTATTCCAGCTATACAACGGCCTCATCCGCCCTTGTATGTGGAGTACTGCTCTCATATCTGGGGCTCTGTTTCACCCGGCTTTTGGATTGGGGTCGAGGCAAAGCCCAAAAGATTTATAAACTGTTCCGTACTTCCACTTCACTTGACCCCCATCTTTGCGGCCCGATGTTGGTGCTTTATCTCTTTTCATAGGTACCGCAGTGGCAGATGCTCGAGGAACTTGAAAACCCGCGTACCAACACCTTTACGGCGCCCGCGTAGCAAAAGGGGGTGCTGTGTCTGCAGCACATGAGTTTTGTGTGGATATTGGTAACCCAGGCTAGTACGCTGCGGTGCTTCCTTCTTCCCAGCTCTGGTTCTAAGGAATTCTCTCCCATCTTCTGTAAGCTTCCTGCTGAATTTAATCTCCTGCACTTCAAAGCTTGTGTCTGTGCTCATCTGCGTAATTTGCATTAGTTGGTGAGCTTCTGAGACGTAACACCCTCCTTGAATAGGGCCTCTGCCCGTGAGTGGTGGTGACAACTATAAAAAAAATATATATTTATATATATATATATAGTATATATATATATATATATATGATACATAAGTTGGCTATTGGCATAGCAGCGAGCAGTTGAAGAAGCAAGGAAGAGCAAAGAGCAGTATATATAGTGTTATACATATACATATATTAGCAGATTAAGATGGCTACAGCTATAAGTATATATATTGGTTATATATATGTATATAAGGAGTAGGACAGGCATTTTGTCTACTGATCACGTTCTGTTATTATGCTATATATATATATATATATATGGTATAAAATAAGCAGCATATATATATATATATATATATATATATATATTTCCTTATGGCTTAAACTATCCTGTCAATCTGCTACTAAATTCACCTGTTCTCTATATCTGCCTTCTAACTCAAATGACTATCCTAAACTTTTCGACTGCTTAAAACGTCAAATTAGAACACATTCTATATTCTTCGTCTTTCTTTGAAATTAACATTCTTAGTTATTTCAACTTTCACACAACAAATGGCTTTCCTCTAATTCTTAAGATAAAGCTAGGAGGCTTGCCAATCACTTTTCTTTCTAGAAAGACCTCGAACAGTTGTTGCAGCTACCTATTGGTTTCCCTAATCGCCTTGGAGATCAACTTAACATTCTGGACCTTTTCCTAACCTATAAACCTTCCTCTTACTCTGTTATACTCTTTCCCAAAAGAGGAAAGAGTATGAGAGTACGAAGAAGATTTAGAGGTTAGGAAAAGGTCCAAAATGTTAAGTTGGACCTTTTCTTGTATAACAGAGTAAGAAGAATGTTTAGAGGTTAGGAAAAGGTCCAACTTAACATTTTGGACCTTTTTCTAACCTATAAACCTTCCTATTACTCTGTTATGCTCTTCCCTGAAGGATGAAAGAGTATGAGAGTACGAAGAAGGTTTAGAGGTTATGAAAAGGTCCATAATGTTAAGTTGGACCTTTCCTTGTATAACAGAGTAAGAAGAAGGTTTAGAGGTTAGGAAAAGGTCCATAATGTTAAGTTGGACCTTTCCTTGTAAAACAGAGTAAGAAGAAGGTTTAGAGGTTAGGAAAAGATTCAATTTAACATTCTAGACCTTTTTCTAACCTCTAAATCTTCTTCTTACTCTGTTATACTCTTTCCTCCTTTGGGTTCCTCTGATCACCTTATTATATCCTTATCCTGTTCTATCTCCTCAAGTCTTCAGCAGGAAAGACCACAGCCTACTGCGAGGAAACGTTTTTGGCACTCTCGGTGTTGCAAACTGGTTGAACTCGCGGTGGCATTTCTTTGATTTCCCATGGAATAACTACAACTTTCGTGGGAAGGGTCCTTTGGAGTGTGCTGAGCTTATTACCGTGGTTATTGGTCTCTGGTATTAAGATCATTAATGAAAAGCAGGAATAAAGTAGGAGACAAGACAGAACCCTGAGGAACACCACTATTGACAGAAAAAGAAGAAGAAGTCGCCCCATCAACAACAGCCGATATTGAGCGATTTGAAAGAAAGCTAGACATAAGTAAGCAAAGAGAAGGAGGAAACACAAAGGATGGGAGTTTGTGATGAGCAAATGACGCCACACCGGTCAAATGCTTTGATATTTTCGCTGCCACCACGCAAGTTCCTCGGTAGTTCCTAAGGGTGGAAAACCATAAATCTGTTAAATAGGAAAGTATATCGCCAGTAGACCTCGAGCGCCGAAAGCCGTACTGGCGATCGGAAAGAAGTGAATGAGATTCCAGATGGTCTAAGAAGTGAGAGTTGAGAAGGGTTTGAAAGATCTTAGATAGAATACGTTAGAGCTTTAGGCGATAGTTGGGGAAGGATCAGTTTTTGGGCTTCCTTTTTCGAATAGGTTGACATATGCGCTCCCAAACTGAGGGAGTGCTAGTATTGAAAGCATAAAGAATATAGTTGAATGAGGGCGGGGTCAGCATGGAAGCACACTCTCAAAACTCGGAGGGAGAAATGCCATCCAAGCCACCCGCCTTCCTACGTTCATAGATTTCAGAAGCTCATGCACCCTATCAGATGTAATCACAGGCAAAGGCATGTGACACCTGATAGAGAAGAAGGAGGAAGAGAATGCCAGAATCGTCCAGGGTTGAATTAGAGAAAATAGAAGGTCAAAGAGATTGACCTTTTTCAGTTGGATTTAACAGTAGAACCATCAGAGCGAATAAGAGGAAGTGAAAGGATGATTAAGGTAGAACATCATGTGTACGCACGCTGGCAAGAGGCCAGAAAGATTTGTCAGTAGGATAACCAGTGAGGTCAGCGCATTCGTTTACTCTGAAAGTCCGCTTTACCGTCGTAGCGAGTTATCCCTGCAACGATTTCGAGCTGAATGAAAATTAAAGCGGTCGCGGATAGGAGAATGAGAATTTTTCACACTCGATATGCACTGTCTCTTAGCCCGAAATGGCCAGAGAACAAGCAATGATCGAACCATGGATTTTGGAGGAGAAAAGATTTAATGAAGAAGGAATGAACCTGCGTGTTCATCCCATCAACGATTAAGAGTTCTAATTTTATCGGTAGAAGCCTGCTGCCTTTGTAGTCAAAGCAGCCCTCCAATATACTTGGCCTAGAAGCAACTAATGCTCCCTCTAGTCAGCTCCGACAAATTGCCAGAAAACGCATAGGGCAAGATGGATATTGCTGGAGAGTAGCATAAAATTAAGAAATATATGGGTTGTGGTCAGATTTCTACTGAAAAGGGAGCGAAAGTGGTATTTATAGAGGGCTACTAGTGGTGAAACATAGTCAAGAGTGTTCAAGAATAATTGGTTGGGACGATCCGGAAATGTGTAGGCCCTTAATTAGTTGCCCAGATCGTTGATAATGGAATGATCCGGCTTCCTCCCCACCTAAACCAGTATGAGAGACCCCAACCATTCAGTACATTGAAATCCCCTAAATAGAGAACTTCAGTATTTGGAGGATGAGAAGATATAACCGTTTCGTGAGAAGTAGTAAGGTTATCAAAAAAAGTCATGAAAATCTGTTCTGTTAGGAGAACAGTAGCAGAAGCACAAGATTATTGTAGTAGAAGGAAGAAAGATTTTAAGCCACAGAACATCGAAGTTAGGAGATTCAAGATTCTCGAGACGTGTTACAGGAGTGTTTATGTTTACATAGGCACATACTCCACCCTCCAGACGGAAATTATGAAATAAGTTATATTTGGATATATTAGACGAGTTAGAGGATGAATTCTTAGCCATCTGGGTCTCAGACAAGAGAAAAAGATTTGGGGTAGAGTTAGAGAGGTGGTATTCCACGGATGCAAAGTTAGAGTGCAAGCCACGGATGTTGGTAAAGTTAAATAAAAGCCCGCGCCTGTGCAAATCCACCATCAGACACGCACACACAGTCACAAAAAACCAATGTCTAGAGATAGAGAAGAGTAGAGAGGTAGAGAGAGAGAGAGATAGTATATATGAGTAGAGATAGTGGGAGAGTGGGAGATATGATATGCATATATATATTATATATATATATATATATATATATATATATATAAATTATATATATAATACCTCCTTTTTAAAATCTTCTTGAAAGATGTCAATTTTGTAATCAATGCCTTGTTGAAAAAGTTTTAATGTATTGTATTTACATATTTTAGGAACGACGTACTTATTTGGTTGATCTGGAAATTTTCCCTCGCAAACATTTCGTCTCTCTCCACTTAAACTTATTTCGAAGCTGAAGTCGTCTGACTCCGAATAGGCATCGAACTCATCATCGTTAAGATGCATGGAATCTGGGATTTCTACACTCGTACTTGCTGGGATCTTGAAGAATCTTCTATCTAAAAGGAAAGTTGCTTAATTTTATTAGTGTATTTGAATCTAATTCTTTGTCTGTTTGTCTAAATGATTATTCCTTTCACCAGCACTATCAACGGAACAATGTTAAAACTACGAATCTGCGAATTTGTAGGTTTGAAGAAAAAGGGTTAAACTATTCGCATGGAATGTAAAATCTTTATTCTAACCAAAAATGAACTGGGTTTTAAGTTTTATCTTTCCGAATATATTCGTGTTTTCAGCACTAAAATCTTTGAAAATTAATGCTGTTGCTAGTGCACATAACTGAAAAATGGTAAAATTGCACATTCATTGTTTTGGCATTTTACCGACAATATGTTATAAGTGTGTCTTAATTTTAAGAATACCAAAGATATGAAGGAAAAAAAAGTCAGTAAAGATTTCTGAATTAGAATAAATTCTTAAAAATCTTGTAAGATAGCCACGATCTCCACTCAAGAATTATTATCATTCTTATCATTATAATGGGGGGGGGGCGATATTATTAAAAATAAAAGTTCAAACTTCATGGGTTTTGGCCTATTAATTATAGGAGGGGAACTACAATAGGTAGTTTCTACTTATGATCCGGACGAAAGATAGAACTCTGGCGATGTGCTTTGTGTTTTTGTCGCTCCATCGATTTATGGTGTTGTAATATATCCTAAATTTAAAATCTTATTTTCAAAAATAAAATAAAATGTACATGTTAAATTAAAAGGGCAAAACTCTTTCCTTAAGGGATAAAATCCCTATTTTCATAAGATTGAACCCAGTAACTCATAAACTACAAAAATAGCATATATATATATATATATATATATATATATATATATATATTATATATATATATAAAAATAAAATTAAAATAAAAAATAAAAAAATATATATATATATATATATATATATATATATATATATATATATATATATATATATATATATATATATATATATATATATATATATATATTATTAAAATATATATAAACAAAAAAAAATATATATATATATATATATATATATATATATATAAAGTAAATTAAAATTAAGATTAAAATAAAGAAACGCCACCAAAAAGTTTTGCGGCTACTCAAATTTAAAAAAAAAAATTGATAAATAAAAATATATATTTTATTCCTTCCCCAATTTCTGAAACCCCTAACTAAAAAATTAGAAAGAATGAGGCTGGTGAACTTCATGAATGATAAAAAGATAAACTTAAATTAGTTTAAAATGATGTTCTTACTTCTCGTGCAGTTTACAATAGAATTCATCCCTTTGATAAAAATGGGCACACTTATATCGGAATTTTGAGTAGAGATTTTTAATAGGAGATTTCTTGGATTATTTTCATCACATGTTTCCGACATTACCGTCAGATACTCAT
>JABUQX010018172.1:32500-37500 GCA_015478945.1 Trachelipus rathkii
CATTTTAATTGAAGATGGTTCAAAATTCTTCTCCTTAGCGTTGAGATTAATGGTATTACATCGGAGATAGAAGCTGTAGAGACGCTGATATTTTTGGTAACTTCTTTAAATGGTTTCAATAGCTTAATGCAGTGTGATATGATGTAATTTTCCACATTAGTAAGAATGTTAACTTTGGAATACGAACTGGCATACGAAGCAAAAGGTTCTTTGAGCAATACCATTCTTTCCATCATATGAAGTGTACTATTCCAGCGAGTTGGAATGTCTTTGATAACATTAAGATATGGAATATCAAGCCGTTTTTGAATTGCCTTCAAATTTTCATTTTCATTTTCATTTCCAGATTTATCTTAAGTATTTTTATTATAAAATTCTTTATAAAATCTCGACAATAAATATCCGTGCAACATCCGCAGGGCAAAGCGCGGATGCGGATCTTTAAAAATGTGCGGATGCGGATAAGGATGTTACCTGCATCACTTATATATATATATATATATATATATAAATATATAAATATATATATATTATATATATATATATATATATATATATATATATATATATATATATATATATATATATATATATATATATATATATATATATATATATATATATATATATATTAAAAATTGATCGATCAATCGTTTCAGCTAAAAGTCGTTGTCGATGTTTCATTCAGATAAGTCTCGTTTGATTTCAGACAGTTCAGTTGCTTAAAAAAAAAGAGTTCGGTGCAAACCTAAAACTTATACATACATAGCCATCTTGGTTGTTAAAGCCGGCTTACTTATTCATTATCATATTTATTTATTTATTATCAATAGGTTATCAAATATTCAAACCCTTCAAAGAATTTACGATCGTTTCTTCAAACAAGAATTATTCTGGGAGGCGTTTGTTTGGGTCCTTCTCGTGTTAAATATTCGTAATTTAATCATTTGTCAAGTGAGAAGTGATTTAGATAAAGTGCTGATTCTCAGAAATGTTCTTGGTTTTCAGCACCCTGAAGAGCTCTAACTCGTTACCTATATAGTCGTTAATTATTCGTGAAGAATCTTCCAAAGCTAAAATAATATTTTGAGCTTGAGCCGGGTTAACTAGTTTGTTTGTAAGCTTAGGTAAGCAAACTTTTTCTTAATTGCTTGAAATATTATCAAGTGTAAAACACACATATATTGTCTTGGAGACCCCATATCGCTTCGGTTGCTAAGTCGGCCTCAAAGAAGCTGGAAATTCTGTTCAGGTTCCGCGAATATTTTTCTTGTGCTCAGTTGCTCCAGTTATATAAAACTCTTATCCGCTCCTGTATAGAGTACTGTTCTCACATTTGGGGTTGTTCTGGTGCCATCCTTCTTTTGGATAGGGTTGAGGCTAAGGCTGAGACTTATAAACTGTCCCCTACTTTCTGACTCCCTTGACCCTCTTTCTCTGCGACGTGACACTGGCTCACTATCACTTTTCTATAGGTATAACAAAGGTGGATGCTCGAGGAAAATGACCTCTCGCATTTCTCCACCATTACAAGAGGTGTCTTGCTCTCACGTGAATATTGTGTGAATATTGGAGACTTATTAGTTAGTTGCGGTGAATCCTTCTTTTCAGCCACATTCGTTTTGTGGAATTCCTTGCTTTCATCTGTTTTTTCTGCTGTATTCAATCTTCCTCTCTTTAAGGCCCATGTCTTCGTACACATTAAGGAATTGCGTTAGGCAAATGTTTGGTGTGTTTTTTTACTTTTCGTTTATTTTTGCATTTGTGTATTTTGCCCCCTCCTTGAAAAAGGCCCTGCCTGTTTGTGGTGGCACCATGTAATAAAAGAAAAAAATGGAAAGGAACTGCGGTCTCTATCAGATGTCGAAAATTGTCATTTTTCAGCAATGATTGAAAAGGTTAGAGCACTAATTTCATTATGAAGCGATTATTTTGGTGCTGCTGTGCTGTATTAAGAGAAAATGATAGGAGAAATCAAATAAAATATTCTAATTCAAAGAATGGAGTTTATAATAATTCAAGTAACACTATAAATGCGTGGATTTATATAGAACTGAAATGTTATATTTCAGTGGGCCCCATTTTGAAAGAAATTGTGCAAAAAGGGCAGTTATACTGTATGTTATAAGTGCAAATAGGAGGGACATATTGCACGGAATTGTCCCCAGGAAAACGAAAAGGAAGGGGTTGTTGCACTGGTAACAGTCCCGTGAAACTAACTATTTCCCGCAAGTTGCGTACAATAGAGGTAGTTATTAATTGTAATTGTGCTGCTAGATTGGTAGATACGGGTTAGTCGACTTCGATTGTTAAGACAGAGTTATGCAATGGTTGCAAGGGAACGGAAAAGGTTGTAACTTTCGATGGAAAAATTGTAGAATGTAGAAGGATTTTCGGTTGATATTGAAATAGGAAATGTGTAGTTAAAATCGAAAATGTTAGCTGTGGATTAGTTAATTAAATACATTAGTGTAATTATATGAATGGGCATTATGCAGAGTTGAGAGGGGTAAACGTTGATCCAGATGGTGTGAAATTTGGTTTGCATGAAGCATATTTAGTCGAAGTTCCAGATGAAGAAGAGCGCGTAATAATGAAAAAGAGTTGTCAAAACAATCTGATCGTCGATGAAAAAGGAGGGAAGGAATTGGATAAAAATAGCACAAGTTCTCCAAGGCAATTATGAATAGAGGATAAAAATTTCACAGTAACTTTCAACTAAAAATGTTAGGAAAAATCGTGGCGGTAGAGGAACAAAAGTTCCTAATTCACATGGAATTATCTGTTATGAAAGTTCAAAAACATTAGAAGTAAAGGAAATGTTTAATCAGGAAATAGAAAAATGGACTGATTAGGGTATCATGATTACAAGGGAGTGAGAGGTATAAAGAGGAATTATACCACTGATAGTTGTGGAGCAGCCGATTAAGAGGAAAGTGAAGACCATGCTAGATTTTAGAGAATTAAATGAATACGTCGAGTTCCATACATGAGATGAAGTGTCAGTGTGCGAGGAAACGATAAGAGGTGGAGAAGGATAAAAGGAGCAACAAGAGTAGTATATTTGAAATCCGCATATTTACAAATCCGACAAGACTATCTCTATAACTAGATTAGAATTTGGTTTAAACAGTGCTTCACGAATTATGACTCATATTTTAAAGGAGGAGCTAGAGCAGTTTAAGAGGAAATGAGATGCAACAGACTCTTATATAGATGATATAATAGTGAATGAAGAAATTGCAACGACAAGGGAAGTTGTGAGATATTTGCTAAAATTTTGGATAAAAGAAGAAAAAAATTTAGGTCTAAAAATAAATGATGGAGATAAGGAATTAGCCTTTTCTAGGGGTAACGAATTACCACAATTGGAAGAAAATGAGGAAATAGATCGAAGAAAACTTTTTCTATTTACGGAAAATTAGAATAGCTTGCATTTATATTAAAAGGATTGTGTATGGAAATCGCTGGGATGAGCCAATAAGTAGCAAGTTTTGAAATGATAAGACAGTTGTTGTTAGGGTCATTCTCGAGCAGCCAACGTGAAAAATAATTTCACTAGCCAATATGATGCTTGCGGTTAGTTAACTACCTACCCTTCTGAGAAGTATAAAGCGGTAAACAGGTGTTCGTGTATGAAATTATTCACGACGAAAACAGTGAATGCTTACGGAAACTTTCATAAGTCAATTGCATTGAACGGGAGAGAGAAACGCGTTCGGAATCTTTCTTTAACATTCGCTTGTCTCGCGATTTCAATTAATTTGGAAAGAAAAATGACGAAGAATTAGGATTTATTTCTATTATTAGAGTAATGACATATTTTAACGTTTGATTATTGTCTCGTAATTCTAATTAACTTGGAAAGAAAAATGACGAAGAAATATTATTTTTTTCTGTTACTAGAGTAAACATATTAATCGTTCAGTTTTAAAAACTTTCTGAAAAGGACTGTTATTTTTCATTTATTAATTAAAATTTTATAAGGGGTAACCTTATATAATTAAAATTATTAAAATTGCTCATTGCTGAAATAAGTATGGGTTCTATCATGTATGTTGTAGAATAATTTTACAAAAATTTGCCTAAGAATGAACAATTTACGTATAAAAGAAATACTGATGGGCCCATACTTAATAATAATAAAAGTGAAAAATAATTGATTACGATGATATAAGTTTGTCACCTAAAGTGCATGGTTGCAAGTCATGGGGTGATAATGGAAAGGAAAGAGTTTTGCATAATAAATGACATTTTGCTGAAACAGTTTTCCAGAAGAACTGTAGCTGAGAAAAGTAAAATTGTGAGGAAAGGTATATATATATATATATATATATATATATATATATATGATGCGGTTATATATATATATATATATATATATATATATATATATATATATATATATATATATATATATATATATATATATATATATATATATATATATCTTTTATATATATATATATATTATATATATATATATTATATATATATATATATATATATATATATATATATATATTATATATATATAAAATTATATATATATATATATATATATATATATATATATATATATATATATATTTATGATGCGGTTGTACTCTTGAGAAGAATAGTAGGACAAGTTTATCTTCAATTGAAGAATCGCTACGGTGATTCAGTACTCCATTTCAGATTTGCAAGCAAGCTTTGTATTTCAATTACATAAATTATATATATATATATATATATATATATATATATATATATATATATATATATATATGTGTTTATATATATATATATATATATATATATATATATATATATATATATATATATATATATATATATATATATATATATATATATATATATATATATATATATATATATATATATATATATATATATTTATTTATTATATCTATACCATAAAATAATAATAATAATCACACACACACACACACACACACACACACACACACACACAATAATAATAATAATATTTAGTC
>JABUQX010018172.1:47500-48542 GCA_015478945.1 Trachelipus rathkii
AATTAAAAACTTAAATATAAAAAATTTATTTTTCTGTATCAAATTATTAAATGTTTTTAAAATTTTTTGTAAAATTTTAAAAATTTATTAAAAATTTGTTTTATTAACCCTAAAGCAGTAAATCAATAAATCAAACTCAAATGCTCAAATGATTGATCAATTGATCAAATGATTAAAGTATATTTGTTTATTTTAGTATTATTAATTCTTATTATTGCTAATTTTTATTCAAATTTATTTTTTTATTGAACCTAAATATGTAAATCAATAAATCAAACCATACACCCCACCCTTCAAACCCAACCATGATCAAGTGATCAATTTATTAGTCATATTTGGATTTCACTTTTGTATTATAATTTTGCAAGTTGCATAAACATAGCATAAAAACAAGTTTGTAAAAGGAAACTAAATAAGTTTTGTTTTATTAAATAAATTTAAATAAAAGTTTTTTCATGGAATATATTTACAGAATTTTTAAAGCAAGCAGATATGTTTGTTAATTATAAAAACTATTTACTTCATCCGTCCGTCCGTCCGTCCGTCTGTCCGTCTGTCCGCCCGCCGTCCGTCCGTCCGTCCGTCCGTCCGTCCGTCCGTCCATGCAATCCCTTTCAATCCCATCTCATTCAATCCCATCCCAACATATATATATATATATATATATATAGCAGTATATATATATATATATATATATATATATATATATATATATATATATATATATATATATATATATCCCATCTCCCATCCCATTACCACCATTCATATAGATATATGTATTTTTTTTTAAAAATACATATATATATAGAATATACATATATATATATATATATATATATATATATATATATATATATATATATATATATATATATATATATATATATATATATATATATATATATATACTTCGTATATATAGTATAGTATATATATATATATATATATATATATATATATATATATATATATATATATATATATATATATATATATATATATATATATATATATATATATATATATATATATATACTGT
>JABUQX010018173.1:0-2500 GCA_015478945.1 Trachelipus rathkii
AGGTTGGCATATATATAGCAAAGGCAGAAGAAGATATATACATATATATATATATATATAGTTATTTATAAATATAGAGTATATATATATATATATATATATATAGCAGCATAGTTACCTATATAGTAAAGATATATATATGTTATATATAAGTATATATATAAGTAAGTATATATATATATATATATAAGGTATATATATATATATATTTACAGAACACCATTGCTGCTTGGAGAATCGTATTTATTATTGCAATTGTAATTTATTTTTTCACAAACCTTGTTTACATAATATTCATAACAACGGACGTGCAATCTTGGAATGACCCCGTTGTTGAACCCGTTGTTGACCTCGTTGACCCCGATCCTAAAACTGACTCTAAACCAGACTCACAATACAAAAAGGACTCAAAAAACAATTCTATAAACGATTGCAAAAACCACTCGAAATACAATTCAATAAGCGACATCAGAAACAACTTCGGAAGTGACGCAAGAAGAGAATCTAAAAGCGAAAGTAAAGTATTGCCTTTGTTTTGTATAATGTTGCAATTGATTTTGTTAGGCATAACTTTTGCAAGAACTTATCCTACTAATAAAAATTTTTGGCCACTTGCCAAAAACATCTCTAGCATCTTATGTAAATCTGCCTTTCCATCTTTTTTTCGCACTGACGGATTTGTAGCTAATTCTCCTTCTGAAAAAGCCAATCTCTTCGGCCTATTTTTTTCATCTTAATCTACCCAGGACGATTCTGTCATCCCTCCTCCTCCTCCTTCTCCTCTCAGGTTACCCATGCCTTTACCTGTTATTACAAATGATCGGGTGCATAAGATCCTGAGATCTATGAAAGCCAGGAAGGCTAGTGTCCCGGATGGCATTCCTCCCAGTGTTTTGAGGGAGTGCTCTTCTGAGCTGGTGGCTGTCCTCGTTCAACTCTACTCTTTATGTCTTAATACTAATAATTTTCCTCAGTGATGAAAGCTCGCATATGTCCAGCAGATCCCGAAAAAAGGTAGCCGCTTTGATCCGTCAAACTATCGCCCTGTAGCTCTCACCTGTATTCTATCTAAAATCTTTGAAACTCTTCTTAACTGTCATTTCCTGGATCATCTGGAGTTTCATTCCCCTCTTTCAGATCATCAGTATGGCTTTCGACTCTCGAGGTCAACTGGTGATATACTTTCCTATCTAACTGATTTATGGTCTTCTGCCCTTAGCGTCTATGAGGAGTCTTGCATGATGGCCTTTGACCTGATATGGCAAGCGTCACTGGTCTCTAAGCTCCCTTCCTTTGGGTTTCCTCCTCCTCTTTGCTTACTGTCAGTCTTCTTTTTGATCACTCTATTTCAGCACTCGTTAATGGAGCGACCTCTTCCTCCTTTTCTGTTAATTGCTGGACTATCTCCAACTTATTCATACTTTTCATCAACGATCTCCTCAGCTGTACTTCTAATTCTATTTAATATAATGCTGATGACTCAACTCTCCATTCTTCCACTCATTTCAATCTTCAGCCTTTCGATTCTATTCTTGAAGATCTGGATGGGATTTTCCGGTGGTGTCAGCGCAACCTTGTAAAATTCAACTCTTTTAAAAACTCAACTTCTTTACATCTCCCTCTCAAAAAACACCTCCCAACTTTTTTATTTCCTTCAACGGCTCTAACGTCTCGAATGTGAACAACATAAACATTCTTGGTCTGAACATAAACAACAAATTGTCTTGGTAATCTTATGTTACAAGGGTTGCTAAGGTGGCCTCAAAAAAGCTGGGAGTTCTGTTCAGGTTGCTTTTGTCCTCAGAACAGCTACTCCAGTTATATAAAGGCTTTATTTGCCCTTGTTTGGAATACTGCTCTCACATTTGAAGGGGCTCCGACTCCACCCTTCTATTAGAAAGAGTTGAGTCTATAGCTAAGATACTAATAACTGTACACTACGTTCAAACTCTCTTTACCCTCTATCTCTGCGAAGTGACGCTGGCACACCATCTCTTTTCTATAGGTACTACAACGGCAGATGCTCGGGGGAGTTGCGTCGCCCACATAGCACAAAGGGTGCCTTACTCTCGCATGAATTTTGCCAGACTTGTTCGTTATGGTGACTCCTTCTTTCCAGTTACCTTTTTCTGTGGAACTTCTTGCCTTCTGTTTTTCCAATTATATTTAATCTTCCTCTCTTTAAAGTCCACGTCTGCGCTCACCTGCTAGATTTGCTTTAGACTTTAGGTTGGGTGAGTTTTTCTGTATTTGATTTTCTTCCTTGAAAAGGGCCCGTTCGAGTGGTGGTGATCTATATATGTTATATATGTTGGTTATATATATATATATAGTTATATATAGCATATATATATATATATATATATATATATCTCAATTAAATGTTAAAAGGTCTAAATGTTAGATATATACATACGTATATATAGCATATACTTATATATATATATAATATATATATATATATATATATATATATATATATATATATATATATATATAT
>JABUQX010018173.1:12500-32500 GCA_015478945.1 Trachelipus rathkii
CCAACAACAGTAAACTAACATAGCGTACAAAGACGTAACCTATTCATCCCTTTGTCAAGCATATCTCTAACATAACAATGTTAATTTATACTAATATGGTAATATTTAATTAAAATTTATCACAACATTGGTTAATTATTATACTGATCAACGAGTATACTCTAACGTAATAAGGTTTCCACATCAAAAGCTAACATATGTAACATGAACTAAGAAAATAATGTACAAAGACAAACCCAACACAACTTACACACGAATAAAAACTGTTAACATTAACAAAAGTTCCACAACTTTAACACCAGTAAAGTAACTAACACTGCATTCAAACGTAACCTATTCTTACTTTTTCAGCGATATCTCTACCATATTAACGTTAGTCTTACACTGACACAGTGGACATTTAGCAAAAATTATCACAACATTGGTTAGTTATCATACTGATCAACGAATATACTCTAACGTAACAAGGTTTCACATCAATAAAGCTAACATGGCGTAATATTTGAACTAAGAAAATAATGTACAAAGACAAACCTAACACACAATGAATAAACTGTTAACATTAACAAAGTTCCATTCTTAACACCCCAGTAAAGCAACTAACATAACATCCAAAACGTAACTTATTCACACATGATCAAGCATGTCTCTAACATAACAATGTTAATTTTACATTAACATGGTAATATTTAACAAAAATTTACCATAACCTAGTGTAATTATCATACAGACCAGTGAAAGTATGCTAACGTAACAAAGTTTTCACATTAATAAAGCCAACATAACATTGCTAGAACTAAGAATATAATATACAACGACAAACCTGACATCTTAAACAAGAATAAACTGTTAATATTAATAAAGTTCCATACTTTATCATCAGTAAAAGTAACTAACAAAGCTCACAAAAACATAATCCATTCACACTTTATCAAACATATCAACATGACAATGTTAATTTTACATTAACACAGTAATATTTAACAAAACATTTAGCATAACCATACCTAACCATCATAATATTTACCCTCTGTAAAGCTAAACTATGAACATAACATACTTAACACACAACAACAACCAGACGAATAAACAGCTATCATTAACAACTTAGTCAATAAAGCGAACTTACGAGGGAAGTAAAACAAGTTTTCATTTTTATAACATATAATTTTCATTGAAAACAGCGTTATATAAATACATAAGTTTATTTTAAATATATTAATTCATCTAATCAGAGAACATAGGTTTCAAGTTCGTTCTATATATCTCTCTAAAGATTCAACACCCTTTAAAAGGATGTAAGTATAAATGCCTTCAGCAGCACTAAACCATTTTTCAGCATATTTTGATTCAGCAGCATTCATTCTCTCATACAAAAGAGAAGTAAATTCATCCAAGCTGATAGTTATTAAAGCATTCCTGTATACTGTATTATACGGGAAACCACATGTTTTGGTGTAAATATCATAGATTACACCATGTGCTATAAGTATTAAGTCCATATGTCAACATCGTTAAGATGCGATGTTAATTCGTTTTTATTTTAAGCAATGCTGTAATATTTTCAGATGTCTGAACTGTGAAACCTATACACGTATGTCTGAAGGTCGATTGGTTTCCAGTAGTTGCGTACATCAAGGGTTTTAATATCATCATACGACGAGAACACAACGTCTATTCTATTAAAACCTTCACGTTATCTTTCCAGTTAGATATTTCACTGTTAGTCGATATACCTCAGATGACACACATTTATCCTCTACCCATCCTGCTGCAATATTGATAACTTGATGAACTCTTCAACACAAATGAATAAAGGTCTATTATGAACCTCTGGATGGAATACAAGCAATGTATCGGGATCCATCCGGTTGACGATTAAATATAAATGATACATCGTTGGAATAAAGAAGCTCCTCGTGAAAATATCAACAACAGGTGTAGAGATGCGAGGAGATGTCATCGTACCAGCACAGCGAAAAATGTCCTACTGACGGAAATCGTATGTGTAAACAACCCTTAAATGTAATGAGATTCTTTCTTTCCAAATCAATCAGAAGAAAGTAAACAAGAATAAGACGCACGAACGAACCAATCAGTTCAAAAGGGTATATAATCTCGTTAGACAACAACAACAACAACAACAACAACAACAACAACAACAATAACGTAGTACAAAAATAAGGTTCTTTTATATACTAACCAACGAATATAAAAGGAATGAACAAAGTTTTTCACATTAATAAAGCAAGCATAACATTACCAGAACTAAGAATTTATTGTACAATGGCAAACCTGACACACCTCGACCGAATAAACTACTAACATTAACAAACCCGCGTTTAAATAGTAAACTAACATAACATACAAAATCGTAACCTATTCACAATTTTTTTCAAGCATATCTCTAACATATCAATGTTAATTTTACATTAACATCGTAATATTAACAAAATTTAGCATAACCATGTCTAATCACATACTGACAACAAATATATTGCTAATGTAACAAATTTTTAAGATCAACTTCGTATTTAACAAAACTCATCATAACCCGTCTAAATATCATAATCCCAAACGAATAATTGCAAACATAACAAAGTTTTAACCAAACATAACATAAAAGTAACAAAATTTATCCTGACATAACATAAATTCTTTGAATGAAATATCACAGTAAAGCGTAATAGTTTACTGATAGTAATCAGTAAATCAGTAAATCAAACCAATCATTCCTGCAGTCCCCTACCCATCCACCCGCCTATGATCTATCGACTATTGATTCAGGTCATTGAGTATCATTTTTGGATCACAACAGGTAAAGACGTAAGATTTAACAAACCCTTAACAAAGTGACACCTACTAAGAATTGACACTATATCAGCACACGTCTATCATTTGAACTATGAATAAACGAGTTATTAGCAAATTTACGGCAACCTAGACATTACTCAACAAAACTTTGCTTTTGTTGCTTTGGGCCTCAGCCCGTGGGTCTTACCCTCCTTCGAGGTCGCTTATACCCTCTTCGGGTGATCCCCCTCTCAAGATTCACACCCTTCAAGAGGCGATCCCCCTAGTTTTCTCCTCGGGAGGTGGTGTTAGATATCACCTCTGGTTAATGAAAGGTTTACGTTAGTATGTTATGTTAAATATGTTAAGGACAGGGTGAAATTAACACTGATTTGGTAGAGAAATGATGAGTTTTGTAAGATATTACTGTGTTACCTGACGATGATGTGTGTTAGAAACGTAAGCATAGGTTAAGTTTTTTAATGTTAGGTTTGACAGAGAATTTTGCTAATGTTCACGTTTATTCATAGTCAAATGATGTTATACTGAGATCGTGATTATTCTGATGAAGATATGTCAATTCACAGTTCGAGATGTTATATTTTTGATGATTGGTCGCTTTGTTAAGATTTTGTTAGATAACATGTCTTGGTCTGTTGCTGATCCAAAAACAGATACTGAAATATGACCTGAATCAATAGGTCGATAGATCATATCATTTTTTTTTTTATTTTAATAACAGCAGATATTAGGTGGGAGGGCATATGAAGTCGGGAAAGATGCATCTTTTTTACTTAGATACTTTTTGTGTATACTAAAGAGGAATTTAAAAAATTTTGAAAATTTTTTTTTGGGAAAATTTGTTTCAAGAACAAATCAAAACTAATTCATATACAAAGAAATAATCTAAGTAAAAAATGTGCACCTCCCTCGAATACAAGCCCTGAAAATTTCATCCACTTTCACCAGAACAAAAATTTACGCAATTTTTTCATTTCAAAATTCAAAAAAAAAATGGGTTTGGAAATTGGACAACTAGCACAAAACTCAAAAAAACGAAAAAGTACTTCTGTTTTTTAGATAATGGACCCATCTATGCATATTTCAAGTTTGAAGTCATTTTAAAAATAAATAAGGCTCAAAAATGTCAGAAACATGAATTTTCATGAATTTGAAAATTGAAAATTTGAAAGAATGACTACAGTCACAGAAAAACAGAAAACAACGTTTTAGAGGTAAAAAAAAGCTACATTTTGGTGTTTATATAGTCAAAATCGGCTGAAAATTCCGAATTTTATGTCCATTTTTAGGTGGGGTGAAAATGAGGGCCAGCCCCAGCCCAAAATTGGATCTTGCCCTTAATGTGAAAACTTTGTTACGTCCAATATATTGATTGATCTTATAAAGAACTTGATTTTATGTTATGTTTATCCAAAATGATACTCGAAATGTGACTTGAATCAATAGATCAATAGATCAATAGTTCAAGGATGGACAGGAGGGTGGCTGGATGGTAGTTTGATTTACTGATTTACTGATTTAGGGAAAACATGACAATTTTAGTAAAATTTGACCTAATCAATGATCAATAGATCAATAGATCAATAGATCAATAGATCACAACTGGTCAGGAGGGTGGTTGGATAGTGGTTTGATTTACTGATTTACTGATTTAGGGTATGTAAAACATGACAATTTTAGTAAAAATTTGACCTTAATCAATAGATCAATAGATCAATAGATCAATAGATCAATAGATCATGATTGGACAGGAGGGTAGGTTGGGTGGTTTGATTTACTGATTTACTGATTTAGGGTATGTAAAACATGACAATTTTAGTAAAAATTTGACCTTAATCAATAGATCAATAGATCAATAGATCAATAGATCAATAGATCACGACTGGTCAGGAGGGTGGATGGATGGCATGATTTACTGATTTAGGGTATGTAAAAACGTAAATTTGTAAGTTATAAACATAAAAGAATAAGAAATTTTATTTATTTATTTATTTATTTATTTATTATTTATTTTTATTTATTTATTTTTTCTTGATGGTTCTGAAACCATTATTTTCGAAATCTACAGATCCAATAACATATATAAAGACACCAATATTGTATCATTACACAAATATTTAATAACTCGGCACCGCACCGGAGCCAGCACCGGTGCAGCTGTCAACTCCTACCCTGTGTCAGACTCTTTTCTTAATTCTTTCCTTCTTTATTCATCTTCATCCTTCTCTTTCTTCCTCTTTCCTTGCACCCCAGCTCTTTTTCAGTCAGACTCCCCTCAATGGGGTCCTAGACACCCTATACGGACTCAAACCTCATATTCGAGATCTACGGTCTCGATAACCCATATAAACACAACATTGCTGTTATACGACTGTTTATTAACACGGCACCCATCGCAGTGGCTCCAGCACCGGTGCCGCTTCAACTCCTCAGATTCCCAGCATCAACTACTTGTGCTCCCACCTGAATCCTCTCACCACTTCCCAGCCAACACACACTTGATTTTTTAGTGAGGTCTCTCTGGGGGACCCACGGGGACGTAATCACGTCTACGATTAGGGTACCTCACCATCTAACCCTCCAAATTTTAACCCGATACGATAAATCTAACCAATGTAAATATATATCGGAGCCATAGCCGAGCGGAGCCGAAATATATAATTCATTTCATAAATAATAATAATAATAATAATAATAATAATAATAATAATCACACACACACACACACACACACAATAAAAACCTAGGATGACGGAATCGGCGCGGTGTGCAGGTGCGGTGCGGCGGTAGAGGTGCAGTGGTGCGGTGCGGTGCGGGGCGTGCGAGGAACAGGAGTCGGAGTCGGCTCAAAATTGAGCTCACTCCGGAAGGATTCAATTTTTTTCGACGTAATAATAATAATAATGTATGTGTAGTGCATGGCATAGAGGCGCAAAGGTAATAAAAATAATTACGAAATAACATGAAAAATCAATTACCTTATCTCAAAAACACGTGTCCTTATCAGCTACGCTGATAAGGACACTCAGAGCTCGTATTCCTGAAGTTGTCTTTGAAGTGGGCCCATTACTACAACGATTAATCGAATGTTAATTATAGTAATTATTTTCTTTCGATTACATTTTTCTGTGTTATAAACCAACCAGAGCACGTAGAAACACGTTTTAAGAGTAGGGGCCTTTACTTAATCTAGAAATACAGTACTTATACCGAATTTTTCTCCCATGGCTCCATGCATTTAATAATCCCGAGTTAAAAATTTATTTGAAGTGAAGAATGAAAATTTTCCTCTGATTAGAGGAAAATCCTCCTCTCTCTCTCTCTCTCTCTCTCTCTCCTCTCTCTCTCCTCTCTCCTCTCTCTCTCTCTCTCTCTCTCTCTCTCTCTCTCTCTCTCTCTCTCTCTCTCTTAGTTGCATAATTACATTTTAGGAATAATAATGAAGTAATTATTAGTGGAGATAAAAAACTAAAAATTGGTGAGTTTTATAATGTAAAAATTGAGAAAGCGTACGATTATGATTTAGAACATGGGAACATAGTATGCAAAAATTATTATTTATAGTCGAGGAAGACCACAAATTATAATTGAATTTAAAGGGGGAAAAAAACATTAAAAATCATTTAATATTTAGTTTTATAGTATATTATTTTATAATTTTAAGACATAATTTTATTTATCTCATTTTCACACACATCTCTACAAAATTATTATAATTTTGCATGTAATAAAATAACGTTATAAAAACGCTGATAAAATAAAAGTTATTACGTTTATCATTATAAGATAAATAACTCAAAATTGAATTTACAGATTAACTATATGGAAAATTTAATACTATTACTCTAGTTAACGTAATAAATGTAAATTGAAAGAAATTGAAATTATATAAGTATAATTTAATTACAATTGAATTGAAAATTTAAAACAATAACATTTTTGCGAATTTTAAGTTAAATTAGGCCAATATATTTATAAAGAAATTTAGTAAAATTTCTTTCGAAATACAATTTTCAAAAAATTATTTTTCGAAAATGATTTTAAAAAGAAATTGACGCTTGCTAATCTAAGATTTAAATAAAAATATTAACACAAATTACCTAAATGCAACATCAATACAGTAGTACTTACAACAATGTTGTATGTCACATATTCATCTGACGAGCATCCTAATCCCATTTTGAAATGGAAATCATGGATATATAGAAAAATAAATTTTATGGAATAACAGAACAATTCAGCTGGCCTGTGCCAAAGTTCTTTTCGGATCTGCGGGCCAGCTAAGACGAATGACCTGCCAAGACTGGAGAGAGACTGCTGAGCTGTGTGAAGGAGGAAACGAATGACCATAACTATTTAACTCTTGAAAATCGGTCAAACATCGGTTGTTGCAGGAAGACGACAGTCACCCTTATCCTCTCCGTTCTAGGCCTGCAACCAAGAAAGCAACAATCATTTCTGTTTTTTGATTCACCAAGATTTTTCATCTGTAGTTGACCAGAAACACCAGTTCCGTCAGAAACACGCATCCATTGTACCAGTAGGTTTAGATACACCACCTATATTAGTCATCAAAATCCCCAAATGCTTCAATATTATAAATTTCCTGCATCAACTAAGAGTCTGACTGCCGACCCTGCATCAATTCGTATAACGATTAAAGAAACCAAAACATTAGTTAGATTTCAGAGATTATAAGAAATATTCATTTAAAATTGAGAACCATATAGAGAAAGAAAATTCAAATTTTTTAAACCTGGACAAATTGCCAGATTTGAGAAACTAATATGTCTAAATCATAGAGTATCATTAAAACACAAATTTAAGTTATGTTTATTGTGTGGTAATAATTGAGGAGCCAGTTTTATGGGCTTGTCAAAATGTAGTTGCTCAAAATCATTTATTGTGTTTTCAGAATAATGTTCATCCTTTATCTCCAGATCTAAAATTTTACACACGAATTAAATTAAATTCTTTAGTTTATGACTATATTACATCCAGGGAACATTATAACAACACAGATACTTTGATACAAAGGCTTCAAAATTATTACTCTGAAAATATTTTTTTTTATTTCTACAAACAGTTCGTTTTTGTATTTATAGGTTTTTTGATACGGTATCTCTGCATTGTCTTCAGAGCAAAATTCTCGTAATACAATCGTAAATGTTTCGAAATAATGAAATTAAAAACATATCTTGTTTTGGCTTGAATATTATCAACAAGAAAAAGACCAATCAAATAACTTTACTTGATTATTCAAATATACGCAAAGGTTGTGGAACAAAAGGTTTGCATAAAAAATAGACAAACGATTTTTTATTGAAATTTGGGCAGATAAATAAATATCAGATCCCATTATAAATATTCAGTTTATTACCCTGTTATACACATTATGTTATATTATTAAACTTTAAGAAATAAAGTATGTTACTGTTCAAGAATATCAATGTCAAATTAAATTGTTTTTCAAAGATGCTTTATTGGAATTTAATAGATACTTTCTTTATGAAATCCAAATTTATGAATATTGGTTGAGTAAACAAGGATTGTAAACAAGTGCAAACTTAGCATCAAAAAAGTATCCAACAATACGTCTTTCCTGATTTAAGAACAGTTTGCATCGTTTATTTTCACTTCCTCTATCAAATGGTTTTATGAGGTATGACTTATCTATTGAGAAGTTCAGAAAATAAAATAATTTAATGGAAACAAAAAAAAAAAAACATGCATAAAACACTGATAAATAATTTTTCAAAGAATGAACCAAAGAATGAATTAACAAATCTAGAAAGCAAATAAGTTTATATACAAACAGTAATAATTATCTTATTTGATCATAAAAATCAGGATAATAAGTTAAAGTTTAAAGTGACAAATGAAAGTACTTAAAAATAGAGTGCCATTATGGGTATTTTTAAAATATAAATATCCGTGAAATATTGTCAGAATGATCCACTATTAGAGTGGTACTATCTGAAAGGTCATTTGCATGTGAGTTTTCTGAGTTTTTGTCGTTGTTTTTGGACCTGACCACTAGAATCGTTGGAAAACAATTTCCTGTTTGAAAATTCTTTTGAACTGAAAAAAAGAAAGAAATTACACAGTGAGCCGATTACCTCATAGACTTAAACATCAATTTATTTTTTTTTGTATTTGGATCTACATAAAACAGGCTAACAATTTATTCAAATTAAAATCTTTAAAATTAAATTCGCCTGTTAGCTACAATGGCCACTGTTTCCAACTCCGATTCCGACAAACGTTTCATAAACTTTTCGCCATTTAACTGGGAAATCCTTTCAGTTTCGGTTAGCTAATGCTGAATATAGAAGAGAGAGAAAGAGAAAGAGAGAGAGAGAGAGAGAGAGAGAGAGAGAGAGAGAGAGAGAGAGAGAGAGAGAGAGAGAGAGAGAGAGAGAGAGAGAGAGAGAGAGAGATGAAAGGAATGGTTTAGTGTTAATAGTTGTATGGAGGTAGTTAGCTATGTTTCCTTTGGCTATTTAATTTGTATATGGATGAATTGTTGAAAGAATTAGTGTAGAGGTGGTAGAGGCAGATGCTAGACTGATAGAGAATGAATAGTGGAGGGTGCCCTGCTATTGCACGCCGATGATTTGTTTGTATTTAGAATCTGAAGAAAGCTTGAGAGGATTGTTAGAGGGGGCTTGGATGAGGTTTATTAGTAAATGTGGATACAAGAATAAGGTGATGGCAGTTAGTGTGAGAGTTATTGGTGTGAAATCATGTTAAATAATGAGCAATTGGAAAGTATCTGAGTTTAAATGTTTAGGATACATATTGGATGAAAAGATAATTATGATGCATAGTGAAAAGTAGGAAAGTTGTGAATAGTACGAAGTTGGCTTGTACAATTAAATGCTTTCTGAATACAAAGGAACTAAGTCTTGAGTGCGCTATGGTTTTGTATGAGGGTATGTTGTTACCGGTGTTAATGTATAATTGTGAAACTATGGCTTGGAATAAGGGGTATAGATCAAAGGTACAATCAGTTCAGAAGGATATTCTTGGAACTTGTCAGGTGTGAGAAAAATTCATAATGAAGTGAACGTATTATGGAGTTGTGCGGCGTGAAGAAAGGTGTAAATGAAATAATAAACAGGAGTGTATTGAGATGGTTTGGTCATATGGAAAGGATAGATAACATTTTGTTGGTTTAGCGAATGTATAGTTTTAAGTGTGCTGGGAATCTAATGGATGGGAGAAAGAAAAAAAGTGGATTAAGCATGTAAAGTAATGTTTGAAGAAAAAGAATGTGAGTTTTATTAGAGGCGAGAAGAAAGATGCACAATCGTGGTATGGTTATGGGCGCTGCCCAAGGGATGAACCTTACATTGACGAGATACCACATGAAGGGTCCGTCAGAGTTTTGTGAAGAACTACCCCCATTCACAACAATCATGATAACAGAAACCATTAAAACCCTCAAAAAACAGGAGATTTCCCTTTTTCGACTGATGTGTCATGCTACTACTATTCTGTTCGGCTGCTATTACCCCCACTTCACCCCCCCAATTTCCGTGGGATGGGGATTGGAGGAAAGATAAAAATTAATAGAATATAAAAAATACAATAAATATTAGAAATTGATTTTACCATAATAGGTTTTCCGTTGATTGACCAAGTGCTAACCAACAATCATTGGCACATTCATTTATTTAACAAGGGCAATGCCAAATTTGCGGGTTGCGCTTTTTTAAATAAGAGTTAAATACTAAATGGAGTGAAATCTTACGCAACGTGGGTAATTTTTTTTTTATTTTTAACGAGTGTGCACATCCACAATCCTACCCCTTGAAGCGGTGTTTAAATCATCCTGAATAGTACGACCGTATTTTAAAGCTTAAAATCCAATCTACTTAGAATATCGCCTACTCCTATTTGAAGCCATAAACAACGGCGGTTACTATATTACATCTACACCGAACTGCTTCAGATTTGAATGCGGAAAGTGGGCTAGAAATCCCTGCATAGTAGCCTTTAAAAAGATGTTAGAAAGTGCGTAAGTTACTCGTTTCTGATTTTTAATATTTAGGAGAGAGAGTGTGTGGGGTTTCAATCAAAGAAACGACATGTGTGAAAAAATCACCACCTAGAGTATTGCTATGCTTAAACTACTGCCATTCCCATTCCGCGATTCATAAATCCTCATATTGTGATTTTATGTAAAGAACGGAGAAAAAAAATTTTCAGGGTAATAATCAAACATTAAGAATACTTTCTGCAGCCGGGGATTGAAAATAAACAGGGAGAAACACTCTGCTCTAAAAATAAAGTCATGTTTAAAATCTGGACATATCTCTTATATAATATCGAAACCAAACGCATAAAAGTCACATCATGCCAATTTTTGTTTATTTAAGACTTTAAAAGCTCTGAGAGCCTAATCTTACTGGTGCAAGATTCGGTGAAAGGACTATGTAATTGTTGCCTTCTTGAGAGCCAAAACCATTCTTAGATAGCAATTTTTTTTTATATTCATTTCAAGGAGAAAGGACTTCGCTCTGCGTCAGTGAACATTATTCGATTATCGCTCCTCTCTCTCAGTGAGAGCCTACCTTTAATCCCTGGCGACAGATGGTTTCTCAAGGCCTAGGGGTCAACAGTAAACCGGCCGCACGCACGCCGCGACCAAAACTGCTGCGGGACGTGCGTTCCGGGCCAATGTCCTTAATGGCCTTAAACTGCCAATAGGATTTTCACCCTTTTCTTGGTACATAGTATCTTCTTCTCCATTCTAGCCTTTTATTAACTCATCTCACAGTTCTCTACAAGAGTCATGTTTCCCATGCTAATTCGGGTAGGAATCCTGCAAGAAATTACATGAAAGAGCGGATGTTGCTAGGCAGTTCACTCTAAAGTACAATCAAATCCAATAGTTAAGTGGAGAAAATAACCTAGGTAAAATAATTAACTTCCAAAATACAACTTACAAAATATAATTGTACTAAAAAATTAACATGCCCAACTGTAATGTATGTATAATAAAAAAATGCCCTGGTTAAAGTGCTCAAAAAAAAAAAATACCCGCAATAAATGTCATTTCATTTTCACAAGAAAAATTATAAAATTCAAATGAAACCAACCAATTTTTATAAAAAAATTTATACGAATAATTTAATTTAACATTAATTCTCATTATATGTCTAAAATAATTAATAATAAAAAATAATCTTTAATTGATTATATATAATCAAAATAGTTAAAAAGTATAATTAATATATAATATATATATTATATATATATAATATATATATATAATAATATATAATATATATTTATATATATATATATATATAATTATATCATATAATATATAATATATATAGTATGTATTATAGAGTGTTAATTATAGTAATTATAATCCAGTATGGCCGCTTATTGTAAACCGGTGGTCGGGTCCATGATACACGACGTCATCATTATTATATATAGATATATATATATATATTATATATATATATAATTATATAATATATATAATATAATATATATATATGTACTATTATATACTATATATATATATATATTATATATAATATATATATATATATAAATTTCGAGTTGGCAGACTGACAAGATTGGTAAGAACTGACAAGATTGGCAAGACTTAGCAGGGCGGGGCCGTAGAATCTCTTCCACGATTGATCGGCGTATCCGGGATTCGGGCACAACTGCTCCTGTATCATTACTAAATTTTAACATCAGTCTACGTATGTCTGTATGAAAAGTGCGCGAGATCTGCTCCGAACTTGGGTTCTTTCTACTCTCTCCACGTTGATTGGGGAGCCAACTAATAAGAAACAATAGAAAAGAATAAGAAAAAAAAGAAAAATTAAGAAATTATATAAAAGAATACAAGATAATAAAAAGAATAAAATAAAAAAGAAAATAAGAAAAATAAATAAAAAAATAAAAAAATAAAAAAAAATAAAAATAAAAAAAAAGAAAAATAATAATAAATAATCATAATATAATAATATAATAATAATAATAATAATAATAATAATAATAATAATAATAATAATTAAATAATAATAATAATAATAATAATAATAATCTACCCCCTTCCTGATTTCGAGGTGAGGTGAGAAACATACACCGGAAACAAACAAGTGAGAGCTCGTCGCAGTAGAAAGAATTCCACTCCTAAGCGCCTCCACAAAGAACGCGCGACGAAACCCCTCACTGTGGTATGGATGGGCCAGACCAACAACTCAATTAAAACCCCTCACAAAAAAAAACGCCATTTCATTCATTCCTTATGTATGCCTACCTTTCTTCCGTCTCTGCCAAACTCATATTCCTTTCCTTCAGACATTCCTTTACTAACTCAAAACACTCTTCCTTCGGTTGATAGCACACTCACCACTATACATTCGCTGAGCCAACCCACTATAATCCATCCTTTCCATATGACCAAACTATCTTAATACTTTCTTTATCTCTCAATAAGCAAGTTTTTACACACCCACACACTCGCCTAAGACCCTTAACACGCTTATTCCCTCCATTTAATCAATTCTTTTCTAACACGCCTCTCAGATGCCCAATGCTGAAACAGATTGTACCTTAAATCTATACCCCAGCCATAGTTTCACAACTAATGCATTGAATACCTTAAAACTACCCTCATGCAAAACCCTAACGCACTCAAGACTTAGTCTCTTTGTATCCACCAAGGATTTAATTGCACCAGCTACCTTAATACCATAATAATAATAATAATAAATAGTAATAAATAATAAATAATAAATAATAATAATAATAATAATAATAATGGCACTGTCAATGAACAAGACCAAAAGAATAATAATAACAAGCTGCCTTTGCACTATACCCATTCATCTACTAATAAAAAATATTTCCGACGAAAGACACCGTAAATATGCTTTGCACTATATCCATTCATCTACTAATAAAAAATATTTCCGACGAAAGACCACCAGACACTCAACAGCCGCTCACACCAAGAACAAACAAAAACACATCCGCATCATACTATTCAAACACCTTCAACCCTATTACACACCTCTATCAATAAATATATCCAAACACAGATAACCTAAAGGGTAATCTTTGTATACTCAAACGGTTAACCAGAAATTACACGTACAGAACAATTCTTGGACTGCAAACCTCGCAGAGAATTATCCTGCCTTAGTTCGTTCGTCATAACCTCTCTCTTCAAGAATACAAGTTCAAAATAAATAAAGCACCCTCCCCCTCCCTCACTGACAAAGATGTCCCTTCCCAACCTCCGACAACGAAGATCCTACTGAACTGCCTGACCCTGCCCAACGCTAGAACGCCTTCAATCTTTTACTCCCCTGGAGTACCTCTGGCTTGAGAATCTGAGAAACGACTTAGACTAAACGTAGAGTATCTCCAATTACATGTTGAAATTGGAATGTGCTGCAGATGACTATCTAACTGATGATTGTATTAATAGTATTCCCAGACAAATTTACAATTCTGACCTAAAACCAAAGTCGAAACCAATACAGACCACACTGTTTATAATGCATTCATTAATTTTTTACATATTTAAAACTAAGAGATCTTACAAACGTATTTATAGTGTTTTCTAAAATGGTGACAATGACCGAAACTTGTGACCTGAAAGATTCCTCTAACCCATTGAAGATACAAGGAAGCGAGGCCTTATCACCTTTCTGCAAAGCATCTTGAACTAAGTTCTCAGACTGAGAACTGGAGGAATTCGGAGTTACTGTCCTATATCACGAGGAATTTTCCCAAAGGAAAAAAATGTTGGCCCAATTGACAGGGCGAAAGAAAATCAGTTTTACATAAATTTTTTTCCTTTAAATGAATAAGCATTTTAAAAAAAAATTATTTAAAAAATTATTTAGTTAGGACCCCTGTTACATCTTATTATGTGACTTAATCAGGCTAGCGTTGCCAAGGATTTTCAGCGGTTCGAGAGAGGACCTGGAGAGAAGAGAAACGGACGGAGAGAGAGACAGAGAGGAGAGAGAGAGAGCAGAAAGAGAAAAAGCATAACGAGAGATAGCACGAAGAGAGAGAGAGAGAGAGAGAAGAGAGAGAGGAGAAGAGAGGAGAGAGAGAGAGAGAAGAGAGAGGTTTGATGTACCAACGCGACTGAGAGTGAGTGGACGACTAGCGGAAGAGGATGAGCGGCGGGTCGGAGAGACGGATGTAAAGGAAGATTGAGGAAAATGGAGGAGGTGCGAGAGGAGAGGAGGACCGGAGAGGAAGAAGAAAAAAGAGAAAGAGAAGGAAAGGAAAGAGAAAGAGAAAGAGAAAAGAGAAAGAGAAAGGAGGGAAAGAGAAAAGAGCAAAGAAGAAAGAGAAAGAGAAAGAAGAAAAGAGAGGAGAAGAGAGAAAGGAGAAAGAGAGAAGAGAGAAAAGTAATAATTGCAGAAAAGAGAGAAAGAGAAAGAGAGAAGAGAGAAAGCGCGTGCAGAAAGAGAGAAAACATCTAGAAAAGTAAGGAGAAGAGAGAAAGAGAGAAATATAAAGAGAAAGAGGAGAGAGAGAGAGAGAGAGAGAGGAGAGGGAGAGAGACGAGAGAGAGAGAGAAAGAGAAAGGAAAGAAAAAAGAGAAGAGAAGAAAGAGAAATAGAAAGAATAAGAGAGAAAGAAAGGATAATGAGAAAGAGAAAGAGAGAGACGAGAGAGAGAGAAGAGAGACGAATGATTCTTTGACGAGAGAGAGAAAGAGAGATGAGAGAAGAGAGAGAGAGAAGAGAGAGAAGAAGTTCCTCTGGTCGATAAATGGATGGATGTAAACTTTGGAAAAAAAAAATTCACAAAACTTCATCAAACTAAGCATTTGAGAAGTTATCATAGTATATAATAGTAAGTCCATGGCACTAGCTTATATATTTAATAAAAAAAATTGGCTTTAGCTCAAACACTCTCGATAATAATTAGAATCAAAAAATAAATTTATTATAATTAATAATAACCAACAATTAATAACTTTCGTTTAATTAATTAATTGTCTTCAAAAAGAGGTTAGTCTAAATTTCAATTAAAATAACCTAATAAGTTTAAAAGTTTTGATAGCAAGATAAAATAATACATAAAAGTTTACTTTTAATCATCAAAATTGTTTAACCAAAATTCTGAAGGTTTATGGTAACATCACTTTTAATCTTAAGACTGATGGTACCACTCATGCCATGAACTCATATAATTTGTGGGGTAATACTCACATATCTGAAAGATACTTGAGTAAATTGGGTTCAACTTGATATCACATTAAATTACACACCCAAAAAAAATTTCAATACATTTTAGGAAGGCGTATTTAAAATCATTTAAAAATTCAAACACTGCAAAATAATTTTAAACATTTTAGGAAGGCATATTTGAAAACTGTTAAAAATTAAAACCCTGCTAAATAAAAATATGCCTCTCCACAAAGAGATTTCTTTCTTTAAAACTCCATAATACTAAAATTATATAAAGCTTATTCAATAAATAAAACATTAAAAAATAATATCAAATCAATTAAAAAGATATCAAGTAATCAAAGTCAAACAATTTAACAATAACAAATTTAGCAAAAATGAAAAAGATTAAAACCATCAACAAGTCTAAACCACAAAACCGAACTAAAATTTCTACATTCTCTAACAAAATACCAAATTATACATAATATTTTCATCTCGTCTCAAAAATTAACCTTCCTTAGAAAAATTTAAAATCTTAAAATAACATGAAAAAAAAAGCAAAAAATAAAAACAAAAAATTAAAAAAATTTGCTAAATACTATCCAAATATATAATTCTTCTGTACTCGTAATCATAATTTCGTTATATTTACAAAATTGAATAACATTAATAATGTTCAATCTAGAATTGTGAGCAAACAAGATCTCTCTCATTTACTGCAATAACGACAAATCTCAAAACTGCCTTTATTCAGTATAGGCATTTGAAGTTTCAAATTGTTATACAAAATATAAGGTAGACATGGCGAAACTATCGCCCTCTCGTGGAGAGATCTGAAAGTTGGGATATGTAAATCCTGCTGTTAAGAGTACACATCATCATCATCAATCTCTCCGTAAAGAAAACTTACATCGTTATTGAATATTTAGTGATAAATTTCTAGATCCATGTGGAATGTTTTTGAGGTTTATTATGTTATAAGCCTCAATCTGCAAGTGGTGTTTATGCAAATATTTTCAACAATTCGATTTGATTTACCAAATCAGAATACTACTTAATTTGCAACAATCGATTTGATTTACCAAATCAGAATTTAATATGAAGAATAAACAAAGATCACTGAGTTATGAATACTTCAGCTACAGAATATAAGTCCGGGAAATGTTGCAATAATATGGGCTATAGAACGGATAGTATAGAATGTGAGCGATGTACAGAGTGGCTTCAGTGCTGATGCTAATAAAAATAAATATAAAATGTCAAGCGAAAAGAAAAACATGTTGTGGACTTTGCCAAACCAAAGATGCATGGAGAAACCAAATGAAATAAATAATCTAAGGAAAGAAGTCAAGGACCTATCAAAATTGTTAATGACCTACGTAGACACCATAAAAGAATTGCAAGTAGAAATAGGAAAATTGAGAAGAGAAAAGGAAGAAAATGAGACATCCACAATAGATAAGCATCTTATAGAAACCATTAGAGAAGAAATGTTTGAAATAGAAGATAAACGAAAGGGAAAAAACAATCATGTGACATATAATTTAAAGAAAAAGGACATAAATCAGGAGAAAACTGAAGAAAAAGACAAATTAGTTCTGAAATATTTAAGGAAATAGTGGAACAAAGTTTGAGATTGTAAAGACAAAAAAGGCTAGGAAGAAATACCCCCAATCTCACCATTAAGCCTAAACCCTTGTTAGTTTTAATTAAAATGGGGAGGAAAAGTGGAACATTTTGAAAAAAGCAAAAGCACTAAGAAATAGCGCACACTTTCAGAGTATATATTAATTAATTCAGACCAAACAAAAAAGTGAGGAGAGAGGAAATATGTTTAGAAAAGAGATACAGGAAGGGGGTCAAAATGAAGAAACTGGTCTCTATAAGGAAAAATATGGGAGACTGTAAATTTTCGGCATGCTAAAGTGAAGACAACAGGAAAGATAAAATGGTAAACGACATTAGATTAACACTAAATATGATTAACATTCAAGGACTGACCCAAACAGAATTAGCCGAAATTGAATTATTAGCAAATAAGGAAAATGATTTAGTATTCTTAGTAGAAACACAGGTAACAGTAGGTACGTTTTCACTTAAGAAATGATTTGTGCAATATAATAAGCAATAGTGACAAGGGGAACAAAAAATGAGTAATGGTAATATGTAAGAGGAATAAGCATATAGAAATTGAAAAATTGGATAAAAAGTGATTATATATTTTAGGGTAAAATTTCATGAAATAGAAAGAAAAGGAGAAATACCAAAAATAAGAAAATGTTAAACCTTATTAGGTGAAAGCACAAACTTATGATATTCGGAGACTTCAATGGGCATATACCATGGCTACGGAATCGACAACTTGATAAACAAGTTGAGGGTACAAGAATTGATAGATGTGTTTGAGCTGAAATTACTAAATTCTAGTGCAGAGTGCAGAGGATTATACACATGGCAGAGAAATAAATTGAGAAGTGTTGTAGATTTTGCACTAGCTAATTAAGCCATGAGTAGATACTTTCATTCAATGAATACACAATGTAACATTTTTTGTCATTGGGCTACAATTAATAATTTCCTATTTTCTTATACCAAGAAGGTATGAAAAATGGCTAATATTTCCTCCAAACCTCGATTTTGGGACCAGGATAATGATTTCACAAATTTACCAATTTCGATATAGAAAAATTGGTGAATATAACTATTCTCGGTTACACAAAGTAGAAAAAAAAACATATAACTCAGCATTTGCATTTATTCATTCTTAGTTTATCCAACAGAGTGAGGGCCCGTCGCGGTCCCATGAAGCTCTAGGGTGGATTTTCTGTCTGTGACGAGTTTTCACTAATTAATGGTACAGAGGGGGCGGTAAGGCTGGGCTTTCTTTTCGATATTTGTCATATTCTCCTACTGCTTTTCTTTTCCGATGCTTGTAGCGCACCTTACTCCCAGTCTTGGGAAGAAGAGGTAGGTAAAGAAAGAAAGAAAGAAATCAAAATATTTAGAAGCGAGAAGTAATTCTGAATTTACGCTTATATGGTAAGTTGCGTTCATGAATCAACCCCCAAATATAGTTTACAATCATGTTTTCGTCAATATATGATCCTTGATAGCGGCGTTCAAAGTCCAGAATAGGGTTGAGGGAGCCAGGTGCACAGATAGAATATATATATTCTGAGTGGAAAACTCGCTCGCGCATGCTCCTCTAAGTACGCTCCCATGTTCTTCTTAAATTTAGCAAGATGAGCATTAAGGATATGAACTTTGAGGGACATCCTGCAGCCCATTTTTCCGTAGTTCTTGAAAAATGTCTCAACAAGCTCCAAAGCTTTCGGCCATGTGATTTCCAAGGAAGCTACGAACCACAGCAACAAAGCTGTTCCAAGCTGCTTTTTCTATCCTAGTCAGCTTCTTTGGGAATTCCTTGCACTCTATGATCTTTTTTATTTGCGGTCCGACGAAAATGCTGGCTTTGATATTTGCCTCAGACATCTTAGGGAAGAAGCCTTGCAGGTAGATAAAGACAAAAGACTCCTTATCTAGAGTTGTGGACAAACTGTTTCATGATTTCCCGTAATTTTATGTGTAGTGAAAGGAACTATCTTTTGGGATCATCACCACCACCTCTCCCCAAGACTGGGGGTAAGGTGCGTGATATGCGCTGGAAACAAAAATTGTAGAAGAATATGACAAATCGAAAAGAAAGCCCAGACTTACCGTCCCCTTTATACATTTTGTGAAAACTCGTCGCAGTTCAGCAAAAATCCACCCTAGAGCTTTCAGGAACATCGACGAACCCTTACTATGGCATCTCGTCAATGTGGGGTTCATCCCTTGGCCCAGGTGGGGCCAAACCAATACCCCCTCACAAAACCACGCAGTTCACTCCTATTATGCACCGATTCCTTCTCGCCTCTGCCAAACTCATTTCTCTCCTCCAGGCATTCCTTTACTGACTCAATCCACTTTTTCTTCAGTCTCCCAGCTGGTCGATTGCCAGCA
>JABUQX010018173.1:37500-45000 GCA_015478945.1 Trachelipus rathkii
AAGCTCTAGAGTGGATTTTCTGACTGCGACAAGTTTTCACTAAAAGGTATAAAGGGGGCGGTAAGGCTGGGGTTTCTTTTCGACTTGCGTCATATTCTTCTACTACTTTTCTGTTTTCAGTGCATGTTACGCACCATATCCCTAGTCTTGGGGAAAGAAGGTGGGTGGTGATGATATTTCCAGCATTTTATTTTTTTATCTGTATTGGAAAATGGGGGGAAAAAGGATCTCAAATCTAGTATTCAAATAGCTATTGTTTTATTTTAGCCATTGTGACATTTTCAGTGATATTCATAGTGATAAGGACTGATTGTGCAATGCTGGAGCCAAGGTGTGATTGTGGCAGTGCTGAAGCCACTGGTGATTATGTAAACGGTGCTACTGAAAATGTTAATTATTCTTTGAATAGTACATTCAAATTATAGTAATCAAATAGTTTATTAATTGGTAATATTGATATTTAGCTTTTATTAATTGCTTTGTTATATTATTGTCTTAGCATTAATTATCTCAAACTTTGTAAGTTAGAATTGTCACTCATATATCATATATAAAGTACTTATATTTTTTTGTCATGATATTTGTTTTTCATTTGTATTTTATTTTCTATATATTCATTTCCTTATATTTTATTTTTCTTTTACATCAATTTTAGCATTTAAATACAAAGTTTAAAACAAAAAATATTTGTTAAGTGGTGCCGATGTTAAGGCTATACCACGACCTTGTAAAAATAAATATAAATAATCCAGTTTAGTTATAAGCAAATATTATATACAAAGGAGACTAACTACACCTATGTAACTAAAAAACTGTTATACCAGAGTGAAAGAGAGAAGCCTTACTCACCCATGCATAAGAGCCAATTTACAAAATCCTTTTCTCTTTTTGAGATGAAGAGTGACTTTATCTGGGTGACAATCCAGACTTTCCGGAGCACCTCCCACTACTAATCCCAAAGCTCGACCTTGGTTACCCTTATCAAGAAGGTAACTTAGACTCTTTCTTGAAGCACTTACAGCTCCTACAGAAATAAAAATTACACATACTCTTAAAACTGCAATATGTTCTATAACCAGCCAATATATCAAAGTTTAAAGCAATTTAGATAAAACTGTATCATGCAACACTGTACAAACACAAAATTAAAACTCCTTCAATAATAGCGTTTAAAATGCCTCAATAACGCCAGCTGAATTAAATCATTGAACAGTAAGTACATTGTTCTATCTATGTAAAGGCTTTAAAACGCACTCATTGGCCTATTCACTCAGTGTTTGCCCAGCGTCAAAAACGCTATTATAGAAGGGAATTTAAAGTAAAAATTAATAAACCTAAAGAATAGAAAGTCGCTATGGTGATAATTCAATTCTGGAGGCATGTTTCCAATAAATATGATCTTTAATAAATAATAATAATAATAATAATAATAATAATAATAATAATAATAATAATAATAATAATAAATAATAATAAAATAATGAGTAACATATATATATATATAATATTTATAATAATATATATATATATATATTATAATATATATATATAATAAATATAATATATATATATATATATATATATATATATATATATTCATTATTTAATTTGATTTGTATATGGATGAGGTGATGAAAGAATTAGAGGTAGGGGGTTGCAGGGGAAGGTTAGAATGATAAAAGAGTGGAAACGAGTGAAGGGTGTCCTGTTTATTTTATGTGGATAATTTGGTTTGGTGTGGCGAATCTAAAGGAATCAAGAGGAGGTTGGTAGTGTATGTAAAAAGAGGGGTTTAAAGGTACGTGTAGATAATAGTAAGGTGATGGTAGGTTGTGAGGAGAATCTGCAGTGTGAAGTAATGTTGGATGGTGAACAATTGGAGCTGAATTTAAATATTTAGAACATATGATAGATGAGAAGGGGATGGATGATGCAGAGTGTAGTTGAAAAATTGTGAATGGTGGGAAGGAGCCTAGTGCAATTTAATTCTTGGTTGATACAAAGTGACTAAGTCTTCAGTGCGCCAGGGTTTTTGCATGAGAGTATGTTGTTACATGTGTTAATGCACAGTAGTGAAACTAGGGTAAAATCTGTTCAGATGGGTAATCTTAGGGGCGTGTTAGGTGTGAGAATTGGTAAAATGAGGAATGAATATGTTATGGAGTTGTGGTGTGAAGTAAGGCGTAAATTAGAATAAACGGAATGTATTAACATGGTTTGGTCATAAAAAAAGGATAGATGATAGTCGGTTGATTAAGTAGATGTATAGAGGTGTGTGTGCTGGGAATCAACTAGCTGGGATACCAAAGAAAAGGTTGATCAAGTCAGGAAAGTAATGTCTGAAAGAAAAGATTGTGAGTGCGGAAGAGGTTAGAAGAAAAGTGCATAATAAGATTGAATGGCGTGGTTTTGTGAGGGGGTATAGTTGCGAGCCTGGCCCAAGGGATGAACCCTACATTGACGAGATACCACAGTGAGTCCATCACCTTTGAAACACCGGGGTGGATTTTTTTTTTCTTTTTGACCAAAACAAATTCTTACGGCTATGAGGGGATTGAAGGGAGGGAAACTTTCACTTCGACTTACATCATTTTCTTCTAATTTTTTTTGTTTCCTATGTACGAGTATGTTGCATACCTCACCCCCAATTTGGGGAATATATATATATATATATTATATATATATATATATATATATATATATATATATATATATATTATATATACTATATATATATATATATATACTATCTATAATAAATATATATATATATATAATATATTATATATATATATATATATATATAGATATATATATATTATATATATCATATATTATATATATTAATAATAATATATATATATATATATATGTGTGTGTTGTGACGAGATGCCATAGTGAGGGTTCGTCGAGGTCCCGTAAAGCTCTAGGGTGGATTTTCTGGGTTTAGGAGTGATAGAGGATGTGTGGATCAAATCTTTACATTTGAAAAAATGATTGAGGAAATGACGGGAGAAAGAAGAATAATATATTTAGGTATTATGGACTTTACAAGCAGGTCGTAATGATAGAGTTAATAGGTAAGCTTTATGGCAGGTAATTGTGATATACTGGTGTTGGTGGTAGGCTTTCTGAATGGAAAAGAAGTTTATCGTATGACGATAGTGAAGCGTGTGTAAAGATAAATGGAAGTTAATGGTGATTGGTTTTAGGATTAATAGCGGAGTGAGACAGGGTTGTGTTTGTCTCCTTGGTTAATTCAATTTGTATATGGATGGGGTTATTGAAGAATTCGAGGTGGGGATGGCAGAATATGGTGTTAGAATGATGGGCATGGAGATGAGTGGAGGGTGCCCTAACCTATTATATGCGGATGATTTGGTTTATGTGGCGAACTGAAAAGAAGAGTTTGAGAGGATTGGTAGATGAGATTGGCAGGGTGTGTAAAAGGAGGGGTTTTTGAAAGTCAAGTCAATAAAGTAAGGTTATGGGTTTGTGAGTGAGGACAAGTCCTCAGTTGGTGTAAGTTTTGTTAGATGGTCGAGGCAACTGGAAGCAAGTGGTCTGATTTAAATTATTTTAGGGTATGTGTTGGAGTGTTGGATGAAAGCGAAGATGATGCAGAGTGTGAGTAGGAAAGTTGGTGAATGGCAAGGAAGGTGGCCTGGTGCAATTAAATCGTGGTGGATGTAAAGGGACTATAGTCTTGAGTGCGCTAGAGTTCTTCAATAAGGGGTATGTTGTTACCTGTGTTATTGTATGGTAGTTGAACTATGGTCTGGAATAGTAAGTATATGATCTAAAGTTCAATGTTGTTCATATGGACATATCTTAGGGCCCTGCTAGGTGTGACGAAGAATAATAAAATGAGGAGAATGGCTTATCTCAGAGAGTGTGGTTGTGGAGAACATTAGAAAAATATATATATATAATGAAAGTATGTTGAGATGGTTTTGGTCATGTGGAAAAGGATGAATGATTGTCGTTGGTAAGCGGATGTATAGTGGCGGGTATGTTGGGAACCGACGGCTGGGAGACCGAGAGAAAGTGGATTGAGTCGGCTGAACGAATGTCTGAAAGGAGAGAAATTGTGAGTTTGGTAGAGGCGAGAAGAAAGGTGTGTAACAAGAGTGAATGGCGGAGAGTGTTTGGCGAGGAGGGTATAGTTGTGGGCCAACCTGGGCCAAAGGGATGAACCCTTACACTGACGATCTACCATAGTGAGGGTTCATTGCGCCTGTCCCATGAAGCCTTAGGGTGGATTTCTCTGACTGCGATGAGTTCTCGCTAAGTAATGGTACTGAGGGGGCGGTAAGGCTGGGCTTTCTTTCGACTTATGCATGCTCTTCTATCTGCTTTCTTCTTCCGATTGCTTCGTTCTACGCACCTTATACTCCTATTCTTGGTGAAAATTAAAGGAAGATGAAAGAAAGAAGAACAGATAAGAAAAATATTATATAGTATACTATATAATATAATTAATAATATATATATATATATATATATATATATATATATATATAATATTATATATATATATATAATATAGATCTATATATATATATATTCATTTATAAATAATATATTGCTATATAGATTTTATATTCTATATTATATATTATATTTATAAATATATTTAGATATATATATTCTATATATATATATATATTCTATATATATATATAATATATACTATATATAATATTATATATATATATATATATATATATAAAATGCACTAACCTGATGAGAGGAAGAAATCCCGATACAAAGGAAAAGTAAAGTGACCACCGAGAACTAGCAGGTGGGGCTTCAAGCCAGGAAAAAGCTATATTTTAACAAAAAAAAATGGTTAAAGCAAACTAAAAATACAAAAAAATAAAAAATAAAAAGGTGATTATGGGAAGGTAACAAAAAAAATAATTTAAGATGAACAAAAATTTAATATGCGCTTTCAAAAATTACTTCACACTGGTTGAAAACCATAAAATCGTGCAGAGAGGTGTAGTACTTAAAACATTACTTACCAGATTTAATTTATTTCCATTGATATTAAAATATTTCTTACTACCTAGTAGCGCATGTTACTAGTAATTGACCTACTTTACATTATGATAAAAATATTATTATATTGACGAAGCTATAATGATTTACAGCTAGACCTATTGGATATACTAGTAATATCCTCAAATGACTGCACATTAAAGACGGCTACACACATTCGGTGTTCGTCGAACTTTACAACGAACATTTTTAAGACTATTCATTATTATTTGATGTATCATTAACCTTCAATCTATGGAAAACATTTCGTGTATGTCAAACCAGAATAAAGAACGTTCGCCAAAACTTACCTACCAACACGAGGTATTTGAATATTCGTCTTAAAGTTCGCTGAAACGTTCAGCACACACCGAATGTGTGTAGCTGCTATTAATTAGATTCAGGTACACCAAATTCTAAGTCTTAAATTTGAGTTTAGAAGTTAAAACCGGATTATTTTGGATGCACGTCAAAAAGGTAAAAGACTGATAAAAAATTTCTAGGTACTTCATCGGAAATGAATCTATACTGAACAGTTGTGACAGGTATAAACTTGGGCTGCAGAGCCAGAGAAGTTTTTGAGAAGAACTAGAAAAAAAATTTTTTTTTTTTACTCAGCCAAAGATGGATTCAAAAAAATTATTTTTACTATAAAAAAAAAAGGGTTCGGAGCCGGAACCACAATTTTAGAATGATGGAGAAAGAGATGGAGCCAGGAAATTTTAAAATGGAGCTGAAACCAGAAATGACTTTTAAAATGATGGGAGCCAGCAAAAAGAAAAAAAAAAGTACTGGTTCTAGAAACAGTTATTTTTGCCAGTGTGTGTCTCGATGATTACATAAAATGTGAAGGATTTTACTAAAGGACAGGATCCAATATTTGGTTTGGGCTGAGCCCAATTTCCCCTCCCCCTAAAAATGGTTATAAAATTAGGAATTTTCAGCCGATTTTGATCAAATAAACACCATACAGTAGCTTTTTCCCCCCCTCTAAAACGTCGTTTCAGTGTGTTTTTCTGTGTTTATAATCAGTCATACTTTCAGAATTTTCAATTTTTCAAAACCCATGTTTTTGACATTTTCACCATCAACTTCCAGATTTTTTTCAAAATGACTTCAAACTTGAAATGTGCATAGATGGGTCCATTACCTACAAAAGTCACGTCATATTTTTTTTGAATTTTAAGTTTTGTGATCAGCAATGCCCAATTTCAAAACCAACTCTTTTTGGTTTTTCAAAAGAAAAATTGCGATGAATTTCTTCTGTTCGTGCGAAGTGGATGAAATTTTCAGTGCGTATGTAGTCGGGGGAGAAGCACATTTTTTTACTTAGTTTCTTTGTATATACAGTAGTTTTGGATTTTTTCCTGAAACAAATTTTCCCCCAAAAAAATTGGATATTTAAAAAAAAAATTTCTTTTGACTATACAAAAAAATTATCTTAGTAAAAAAGATGTATCTTGCCCGACTATACAAGCCCTGAAAATTTGATGTTAATCGAATTGAGTAGAGAAAAAAATCTCAATATTTCACTTTTCCAAAATTTGAATTTTTGAAAAAATGAAAAGATATTTTTTCCTACTCATCCAATCAACATAAAATTTTCAGGACTTTTAAAGCAGGGTTCAGATACATCTTTTTAACTTAGATAATTTTTTTGAATAGTCAAAAAAAAAATTAAAAAATTTCCCAAAATTTTTTGGGGAAAATTTGTTACAGGAACAAATCCAAAACTACTGTATATACAAAGAAACTTAAGTAAAAAATGTGCATCTCCCCCGACTACATATGCGCTGAAAATTTAATCCACTTCGCACGAACAGAAAAAATTCATTTTAATTTTTCTTTTCAAAAAACAAAAAAAGTTGGTTTTGAAATTGGACATTGCTGAGTACAAACTCAAAAATTCATAAAAGTATGACGTGACTTTTGTAGGTAATGGACCCATCTATGCACATTTCAAGTTAGAAGTCATTTCGAAAAAATTCTGGAAGTTTATAGTAAAAATGTCAAAAACATGGGTTTTGAAAAATTGAAAATTCTTAATGAATGACTATAGACACAGAAAAACACTAAAACAACGTTCTAGAGGGCAAAAAAAAAAGCTACAGTTTGGTGTTTATATGATCAAAATCGGCTGAAAATTCCGAAATTTATGTTCATTTTTAGGGGGGGGGGGGGAAATGGGCTCAGCCCGAACCAAATATTGGATCTTCCCCTAAAAGATAATTAAGACAAGGTCTTCACCTTGATAACTATGAATGGAATTCCTTTGACAAGGGAAAAAATTTTGTATGTGACCTCTGTAGTATACAAATTTCAAAACGTAAATACAGTACTTTGCAACACAAACTCAAGAACTGTCAACGTTCCATTACATAATTGAAGGGAGAGAGAAACTAAATAAAACTGATCAAACCCAAACCAAGTTAGAAATTCTATCAATGCAAAATATGA
>JABUQX010018173.1:50000-62500 GCA_015478945.1 Trachelipus rathkii
CCGGCTTTTGGACAGGGTCGAGTCAAAGGCCAAAAGGCTTATAAACTCTCCTGTACTTTCCAGTTCACTTGACCCTCTATCTTTGCGGCGCGATGTTGGTGCTTTATCTCTTTTCTATAGGTACCGCAGCAGCAGGTGTTCGAGAGAACTTACCACTCGCGTACCGCCACCTTTACGACGCCCTCGTAGCACAAGGGGTGCTGTGTCTGCGCACGAGTTTTGTGTAGATATTGGTAAATCCAAGGCTAGTTCGCTGCGGTGCTTCCTTCTTTCCTGCAACCTCTGTTCTGTGGAATTCTCTTCCATCTTCTGTGTTTCCTGTTGAATTTAATCTCATTCACTTTAAAGCCTGCGTCTGCGCTTATCTGCGTAATTTGCGTTAGTGGATGAAATTTTGGCGTGTAACGCTCCCTCCCTGAATAGGGCTCTGCTCGTGAGTGGTGGTGACAACTGTATATATATATATATATATATATATATATATATATATATATATATATATATATATATATATATATAATATATATAATATATATATATATAATATATATATATATATAAAGCAGTTTTCGTTTTTGCATTTGTGCTTACGAGACGTAAGAAATGCTCGAGTTTGCGTTCGTTTTTGTCAAACTTACCAAAAAATCGTTAGAAATGCTCACCAAACGTAAGGAATTTCCTTTATTCTTCTTTAAGGTTGTTATTTCCCATGCTTGCCGTATTTAAGCACGTTCTTACGAAAAAATGTAAACAAGATTGCGGCGTGGTAGGCCCCGCCTGAATTGATGAATGTTTCATTCAATAAAATCAGCTTTATATCTAATTTCTTCCAAATGGATAAACCATCACAAATAGTTGATCAATTATTTGTAATATAAACCATTTGTTATTTTTTCTGTTTATTCCAAAGCCACGTGCTCTATCACAACAGCTGATTCCAAATGTTTAAAAACAAAAGTAAGCCTAGCACACGATCGCGGTCGTTTTAACAGGAAATTCTTGCTAAAACTGGGTGAGCATTTCTTATCGTGCGTAAGCACAAATGACAAAAGCGAAAAAGGTCTAAATTAAAAGCAAAGAAAACGCTAAAATTCATTTTATCGTAAACGCTTCGTATTATTACAATTATGATTAAAGGAGACAGAACTAAAGAAATTAGTTCCAAGTAAAATATTAGTGGGCTTTCTACTTCTATTTATCGCAAGCCCACTAATACTTTACTTGGGACTAATTTCTTTATTTCTATCTCCTTTATTCATAAAATTGCGGGCCTAAGGCCCAGCATATACAAGCCTTTGTTATTTGTTCTGATTGGAAGTTTTTCCATGAAGAAATCACATTTCGCCTTAAATTTTCTACCTTTAATCTTTATCCCTCTGACCTTTTTGATAATACCTTGTTTTATTCATTTCTCGATACGATTTATCGCCCTAAAACTATAGTATATATTGTTCCTAAACTTCTTGTTTAACGCTAGGCTTCCCTACATTTCAATTTTTCTTCATTTTATTTCTATTGTTTAAAAAAAACGTTCATGAGAAGAGTTTTTTTTATGTTTTTTTTTAACAACAACTCAGTTGGCATTTAAGATTAAAGGAAGCATCCCCATGAACTTGAGGTCACACATCGTTTACAAATATAAATGTGCAGACTGAACGTCGACTATGTAGGTCAACTTTAACAAAAACTAAAAATCCGAGCCTTCAAACACATGGACATTTCCTTTCCGAACTAATCTCCCCCAGCTCTCAACCAGAGGAATTTAGCTGTCAAAAGATCTGCTAATGAACTCAATAGGCACCCTATATCTCTTCAAAAATTCTCCATCTTCAAAATGCTTCTACAGATGAAAAACTTAAAATTTTGGAATCTTTAAATATATAAAAACACTTAAACCTACACTTAACATCCATAAGACGAACTTCTTTGGCACTCCCCTGTATTGCCTGAAACTAATTTTCCCGAATTTTCGTGCAAAAGCCGAACGCAATTTCTTCGAGGTTTACTTTTGTTTTTGCAAACAATTGGAATCGGCTTTTGTGATTGAAGCCCGTCGATTCGGAATAAACAAAAACAAATAAAAATAAAATAAAAAAATAACATGTTTGTATTATAAAAAAAAATTCATCAACTATTGTGATGGAGTTAATCGATTTGGAAGAAATTAGATTAAAGCTGATTTTATATTGAGGGAAGATTCATCAATTTAAACGGGCCTACAACGCCGTCATTTTTTTTGCTTTACACATTTCCATAAAAACGTACTACAATTTCAGCAATGCACTGGAAATGCAACCTTTCAAAGAATAAGGAATTCTTACGTTAGTTAAGCATTTCCTACGATTTTGCACTAAGTTTAGCAAAAAAACGAACGCAACACTCGAGCATTTCTTACGTTCGTAAGCACAAAGGCAAAACGAAAACGTTCTATATTAACATACATTGGGTAAGATAGATACAGAAATTATCAACATAGTGCGTATATATATATATATATATATTATATATATATATATATATATATATATATATATATATAATATATATATATATATATATATATAGAATAAATCGAATCAATTTAAAGACGCAAAATGTGTGGTATCGGTTTAAAGGTTATCGGCAAAAATTTTGCCGATACGCGATACCGATACTAACTACTATCAAAATTCCGATACCGATACCAGGTTACCTAAAAAATTCGACCGATACACCGATACACGATACGATAAACATGGTTAATCGTGCCTCACCAAATATATATATATATATATATATATATATATATAATATATATATATATATATATATTATTATATATATAATATTATATATAATATATATATAGTAATATATATATATATATATATATATATATATATATATATATATATATATATATATATATATAATAGTCAGCTTCATGGCAATCAGATTTTTTACCCTATAGAAAGCACAAACACAAAATACTAGAAAATGGATTCGAGAAGAACTAATAAAATGCAGAACAGCAAATTTGTACATTAAAATAAAAAAAATAAATAAATTTAGTATAAATAGTAAGATATGGTATAGACTTAGTGAGCGAGTCATTGTCTTTTAACATTATTAGAACTGACAAGAGTCAGGATGGCCAATGGACAACAAACATAACAATTTGTTAAAAATACAAATGGATGGGGCACACAGCATATCCATTGGGAGGGAGGGGGGGGGGGGCCTCCATCCCCAATAACTCTTAACCTGTGAGTGTTGATGAATATCTTATTTGAAGATAAATAATTTTAATCATAAACATTGTTCCATACTTACATTATCATTTAGTAACCCTGTCTATCACTTCTGCTTTTGTGTGTATTAAATAGGACTTTTTGCAATATAGATAATATAAAACAAATGAGTACCGGTATGTTATCCATGTGCCAGAGTGAATGGTATTGTGGAAGGATAGACAGAGAGATCAAGGATACAAATGTTGATGCAAATGTGAAAAGTATATGTGGGTGCGAATGATGTAGGACATAAAAGGTCAAAAGAATTAATAGATTATAGGAGGTTTATTCAGAGGATGAAAGCTGGTGGTGGAAGGTGCATGATTTCTGAGATATTGCCTAGGTTAGGTGCAGGTTAGGAATGGAGAAGCAGGACTTTAAATGTAAATGAAAGGGTTAGGAAAATATGCATTTTAGAGAACATTAGATTCTTGAATTTGTAGAGTGAATCTCTGGATAAAAATCTTTAGGCAGTAGACAGAGTTCATATGAGTTGTAAGAATGAGAATTTCAGCTTTAGTTTGGAGACTTCTGTCAGGAAACTAGGTAAGGTTATGGGTGAAGGGCTAAATCACCATTCTGATCTAGTTATGTGGATGAAGGTGAATGTATAAATAAAACAAAGGCTACTATAGGCTTAAATAGAAATGATAGCAAAGTATAAGAGCATGTTAAATATCAAATGTTTCTGTAGAAATGCTAATAGCCTTAGAAATAAAAAAAAGATGAACTGATTGGTTATACTGTAAAGGAGAAATTAGGCATTATTTGTATTACTGAAGCATAGGTTTAATTAGGCATTTTATGGGGACTCCATTCTGGAATTTGGAATAGACAGATGTAAATTTTACCTTGGTATACAAGCATGGAAAAAGCAATGGTGGAAGCACAACACTTTGTTAAAAAATATTTAATCTCATTAGCAACTGACATTAAAACTAATCATTATATATCTGTGTGGGGAAGACATCCATATGCGCAAAATATTGTACAAAATATGGCATTTTATAGACCTCCTGATGAGTGCCAAGAAATAGACAAATGGTAAAAGAAATCAAGACAGCACACCGCAAAGAAAAAACAGTTATAATGGAAGATTTTAATTTTTCTGACATTGAGTGGGATTGCTTGACTAATATGGTTGATCAGGGAAGTTCTGCATTTATAGATATATAAGACACCTTTTTGAGTTGGTGGTCCATGAGCCTATATAATACATCCAGCACTTTTAGATTTAGTAGGACCCTATTAATAAATGATGATAGTACAGATGATAGAGCTAAGAATTTAGAGGCAAATGACTAATATAATTAAATTTAATTCAAATGTGTTGTCTGGGACTGAATTGCAGGTTAAGGTAAAGATCTTAGATTTCTGAAATGGTGATTATAGCAAATTTTGAGACATGCTTAATGTAAAGATATTAAACGTTTATTAGATCATATTGATCCAAGTAAAGCTGCAGGCCCTGATGGTATATATGGTAGAATTCTGAAAGAGGGTAGTTTAAGCATTGCAAAGGCACTGTATTTGATTTTTAAGCGATCTATAACATTTGGTGAGGTACCAGATGACTGGAAAACAGCATATGTTGTGCCTATTTATAAGAAAGGTAGTAAGGAAGATTTGGGAAATTATAGGCCAGTTAGCTTAACATCTCTGGTTGTAAAGGTTCTGGAAAAGTTACTGAAAGGTCATATAGAGAAATATTTTAGAAGATAACAAGGTATTGTATGAACTCCCAGCATGGTTTCAGAAAGGGTAGGTCAGTCAGACAAACCTTTTAGAATTTATGGAATACATTACTGACTGCATTGACCGAGGAGATCCAGTTGATTATGTAATATATTTAAGACTTAGTAAAGCTTTGATAAGGTTCCCCACATAAGGCTGAATGAAAAGAGTTATTGCACCCATGTGGTATGGTGGAGTTGGTACCATTGGTTGGATTAAAGAAGTGTTTGCTGAAATAGAAAAAACAGTGTGTACAACTAAATGGGAATAATCATCATGGAAATAGTGAAGAGTGGTGTCCCACAGGGTTCAGTGCTGGGGCCACTATTGTTCCTCATATATATAAATGATTTAGACCAAGGGACTTAAATGCAAGGTTTCGAAGTTTGCAGATGATACTAAAGTGGCCAACTCAGTTAGGAATAGTGAAGGATGCATAAAGATTCAAAATGATCTTGATAAACTTCTTGGGTGGGCAGAAAAGTGGCAAAATTGATTTTAATAGTAAAAAGTGTAAAGGTTTCTTCACCTAGGTTACTCAAATAAAAGTTTTAAACTACGATATGAATGGGAGTGGCTTTGAGTCTGTGGACCAAGAAAAATTTAAGCTGTGATTATAAGCAGTAATTTGAAAGTAGCTAATCATGTTTGGAAGCTAGAAAATAACGCTAATAAGATGCTGGGCATAATAAATCGCAATGTTGTTGTACAAGAGCAAGGAAGTAATAAGTAAACTGTATAAATCTATGTTTTGTTAGGCCAGTATAGAGTATTGTGCACAATTTGGGCCCTATGTTAAAGAAAGATTAGAATATGCTAGAGAGGTGACAACGTAAGAGCAACAAGGAATGATTTCTGGGTTTGAAGGTAAGAGCTATGAGGAGAGGCCTATGAAGGAGTTAAGGAATGTTTTCTGTAGAAAGGCGATTTCCTCTCAGAGGGGACATGATACAAGTCTACAAAAATATTACACTCTATTGATCAAACATATGGAGACTAGGGTGGGATGGTTAAGACCATTTGGTTAAAACAGCAATTGGTTTAAACATGGTTTAAACCACATAAAAAACCAATGGTTTAAACCATAAAAACCATGCAAAATATTTAAAAATGTATTTATTAATGTTTTCATTAGCTATGTTGATATGGTTTTCTCAATTTTTAAATCGAAGAGTAACTGAAAGGCATAAAAATTTTCTGCTGATTTTATATTGTGAGAAAGGATTTTTATATATATATATATATATACTATATAGTAGTATATATATATATATATATATATATATTATATTATATAATATAATATATATATATATATATATATATATTATATATATATATATATATATATATATATATTTGTAAATTTAACATGTTTAAAACATGATTCTTATTTCGAGCTCTTGAGGATTTCATTTTCTACCCATCGATGCCACATTTCAAAAGATTATAATAAAACTCAATTGTGGAGTGTGTGGCCACAGCATCAACCAAGCTAGAAGGCAATGACTGTAAACTAAGTGATAATGTTTATATTTGGAAAAATATGAATATGGAGCTAGAACAGCTTAATCCACCACTCAACAGACAAGATTTATAGCAAAAGTAAAAAGGAGGTATCATCAGGCAGTAACAGAAGCTCACTTATTGGCATATATTTTTAACCCAAGATATCAGACCACAGTACTTCCAGAGGATGAGTATTCAAAAGCAGTGGAATTTATGGAATAAAATTAAGAGCAAATTCTCCTCCATTTCATAAAAAAAGTAACCTATTTGATGAGTCTCTGTTGTCAGAAGACTTCTTTATCTTGGTACAGATCTCTCAAAAGAAAAATTAGATGAAGGTCATATATAAAATAATAAGCATATTGTCAGCAAACTTCATCAACTGCTAATGTTGAAAGGGTATTTTCAACTTTTGGACTTGTGCACAGCAACATTAGAAATAGGTTGCGAACAGCTAAAGCAGGGAATTAGTTTTTTTGTATAAAAATTCTTAATGATAAATTCAGTTTTCGACTTTAATGATGAATCTCTCTCTTTCTCTCTCTCATCTCTCTATAATATATATATATATATATATATATACTATATATATATATATTATATATATATATATTACTATATATATATATATATAATATATATATTATATATAAAATAATAATATATCTATCTATATAATATATATATATATATATATATATATATATATATATCCGTATAATATATAGTATATATATATATATATATATTACTATATATATATACTATAGTATATATATATATATATTTATATATATATATATATATATATTATATATATATATATAATATTCCCTTAGTATTCCAAATAAAAAGGTAAATAAGAATTCATTAGTGTATTCATTATAGGTTAATTTGAATAAACTTTTCTTTATGCTTTTTTTTTTTTTTTTTTTTTTTTTCCAGATAGAGTTTATATATTATAATATAGCTCTCTTATTTTTACTTATGAAGTTTTATGTAAACTCAAAAAATTAATATAATTTATATAGGTTACAGTTATCAAGAAAATTTGAAATTTTAAGAATCTAAAGAAATTAATTAAGGAAAATTTTAAATATGTGTTAGCACATGTGTTGTGTATTACAGTTTCCAGTAGTGATTTTTGCCTTTAAAATCTATTAAAACCAATAAAAACCACATTAAAACCATCAAAATAGCTTAAAAACCAAAAAAACCATTGGTTTATTTGGTTTATTTAAAAAAATTAATGGTCTTTGGGTTTTTTTTTAAAAAAACATGGTTTTTTTCCAACCCTAATAGAGACCAATAAATTTTTCATAGTAGAACATGGACAGGTGACCAAAGGGGGCATAATAAGAAAATTAAGAAGAAAGCATGCCATCTTGATATAAGAAAGCATGCATTCAGTAATAGGGTTGTTAAATTTTGGAATAGTCTGCCAGAGGAGGTTGTTGAGTGTGACTCGATTGCAACATTTAAGAAACGGTTAGATTCGTTTATGGATGGGTTGGGTATCATATAATATATTGACGAAGCCAAATTGGCGGGTTTTTAGTTATAGCAGTTATTGTTAGATGGCATGTGTGACCATAACTTAGTTATTAATGCATGTGGATGGTTTGGGTATCATATTTATATATCATTAGTTTTGACTAAGCCAAATTGGTGGATTTGTAGTTACAACAAATTGACAAGCCCTAGGGTGCTTTGTGGATTTGCATGAGCATGTTTGGGTAGTGGGTTGACTGGGGCAGTCTCGATAGGCCCATGTGGCTTTTTACTGTCTCTATATTCCTAATGTCCTAATGTCCTAATGTAAATGACTGGGATAAGGAATTTAAAGGCCAAAATTGTTTTGCCATTTGAGACTGCTTCATGCAAATTTTGATAAAAATATATTCAGTCAGCATGTTTTAAAGATAGATCAATTAGGGTGGTGATGAGAAAGCCTAGTTGATGGAATAGAGGCATAAAAAGGAAAATCAATATAAAGTGTAGATGTTTGAAAATATTTAAAGGTAGTAAGGAGGAAGATTTAAAAAAATTATTGGAAAATTAGAAATGAACTTAACCAGTCAATAACAAAGGCAAAGAAAGTGACAAATTAATTTAGTAAGGAATAAAGACCCAAAAAAGTTTTTAGCTTCCACAAATTTAAAAGTAAGAATAGGGCAATTGGTCCAATTAAAGTTGATGAAAATTTAGTTCAGTTCAAATAAGAAATTGGTTAACATATTCAATGCTTATTTTGCCTCAGTGTTTACTGAGGAAAGATTGAATAGTAGTTTAGTGTCTAACAGTTCCACTATGCATATAATTAATACTTACAGAATTTGAAATAGAGGTAAAAGAAATTAAATCATTACTAGATCACATTGACCCAAGTAAACCAGCAGGTCCTGATGGCATTTATGGTAGAATTCCATAGGAGGGTAGTAGCAGCAGCATTGCAAAGGCACTGCATTTGATTTTTAAAAGATCTATAACATTTGGTGAGGTGAAAGAGAACTGGAAAATAACTTGTGCCTATTTATAAGAAGGGTAAAGTAAACAAGATTTGGGAAATATTAGGCCAGTTAGCAAAACATCTCTGAAAGTTTTGTTAAGTTACTGAAAGGTCATATAGAGAAATATTTGGATAAGATATTGTATGACTCTCATGATGGTTTTAGAAAGGGTGATCATATGAGACAAACCCTTCAGAATTTATTAATACACTACTGACTGCATTAATCAAGATCCAGTTGATATTGCTATTTAGACTTCAGACAAAGCGGTTTGATAAGGTTCCCCATATAAAGCTGATGCAAAAGCTATCACAATGTTGGTATAAGGTGCTGGATTTAAAAGTGGTTTGTGATATATAGAAGGCAGTGTGTATTACTATATGCAGTAAGTCAAGATGGGAAATAAATGAAGAAGTAATGCCCCAACAGGGTTCAGTGCTGGGGCCACTATCATTCCTCACATACAGTATACATAAATGATTTAGACCAGGGGTTTTAATGTAAGGTTTCTAAGTTTGCAGATGATACCAAAGTGGCTACCTCAGTAAGGAGTAACCATGGATGTATAAATTTTCAAAATGATATTGACAAACTTCTTGGGTGGGCAAATAAGTAGCAAATGAATTTTAATAGTAAAAAGTGTTAGGTTCTTCCATTAGGTTACTCAAATAAATCTTATCAAAACCTGAACTAGGATGGCCTTAAAACGAGCATGAGGCCCACTAATTTTTTTTATAAGAGCCTATGAGAAAATTTTTAACTTTGAGAGGCTACATTTTTTTCTTAAAGACTTAAATCTTCATCATTATTTAGAGAACCCTATATATATATTGCAATTTGTTTTTTATAAGAAAATCTTATGGAGTTTTAACAACTTTGAGAGGGTATAATTTTTTTTCCTAAAGAAACTGCCATGTTTGTGTTTGTTTTTATTCTTTGTTTCTATTTTTTTTAAGTAGCTATATCCTGTGATTTTTATAAAAATCGCGGTGAAGCACCTCTGCGCTACTACCACCCCTATTTTTATCTATTGTAACATAGAAAAAAAAATTCTTTTTAATTAATTATTTGGTAGCGTTAGGCGGGGTGACCAGGCTTACCTTTTTTTAGAGGGGTGATTCGGTCCACTCTAAATAAAAAAAAATAAAAAATTTTCCCTCAATAGCCACGCGGTAGTACTACAAGTTTTATTTAGATCTTTAATTCTAGAGTTTTCATATTTTTAAAAAATATAATAAATTAGGGTACAAAATGCCCTTCAATAGAATTTCACTTTTAAAAAATGTGAGTTTTTTTAAACTTTGTTATAAAATGAAAAATTGTGGATGGATTTTAATTATTTTTTCAGTGTATACACTCGAGTATGTTAGCTTTAAACTAGCAAAGTAAATTTTTGTTCCAAACAGTACTAGTGGCTAAATCACAAAGCCTAACTTGGTCTGATTCAACCTAACGTAAAAATTGATGATTGGGTGAATCGGACCACCATTGCTTTTCGTATTTTAAGTATTATTGACATTTTTATTAGCGTCGGGCGGGGTCATGGTATCAAAATATTCTTTGTAGTTTTTTATCATGTATATATATTTTATATTAACAAATCAATTTAATATAGCATCGGGCGGGGTGATTTGGACCACTTTAGGTATAACTTCGTCTCCCGACTTTCCCCTAATGCACCTTTTGGAATTTTTTCTTTCTGAAATTCAAGGCCATATAGTAGGTAATAAGCACACAAAAAAATAATGTAATTCTAAAAATAAAAGTTTTATTAAAGTTTTAATAAAGCTCCTTCAGCCTGACCGTGGAGGGGTGAATCGGACCATCTGTTTAAATTCCTCTTTTACGTATAAATTCCATTTTATATTTTTTTAATTTTACTTAAATATAATAATTTTTATTTTAAAATTATAATAATTCGTGATAAGTAATAAAAATGGTCAATAATGATAAATAAAATAGGAATAAAAATAAGGTGGTCCAATTCACCCCTCTCCGCTCAAAAATTTAAACACTTTTTTGAATTCGTTTTTTTTACATAAATTTCATTTTTTTTTTAAATTTTCACTTAATATAAGTAACTTTTTATTATATTTAAATTAATTATACGTAATAAAAATGTCAATAATAATACGTAAAATAACGAAAACAATGGGGTCCGCTTCACCCCTCGCATCCTCAATTTTTACGGCGGGTGAATCGGACCAAATGAGGCCCCGTGATTTAGCCACTAATACTGTTTGGAACAAAAATTTACTTTGCTAGTTTAAAGCTAACATACTCGAGTGTATACACTGAAAAAATAATTAAAATCCATTCACAATTTTTCATTTTATAACAAAGTTAAAAAAAACTCCCATTTTTCAAAAGTGAAATTCTATTGAAGGGCATTTTGTACCATAATTTGTAATTTTTTAAAAATATAAAAGCTTTCTAGAATTAAAGATGATCTAAATAAAAGTTGTAGTACTACCGCGTGGCTATTAAATGAGCGAAAAAAAAAAAAAAAAATTTTAATTTTTTATTTTATTTAAACTGGACTGAATCACTCTTGCTAAAGAGGCGGGCCCGGTCACCCCGCCCGACGCTATGTATAATTAATTTTAATATATATAATAAATTGTTACTTATATTAAGTAAACATTAAAATAAAAAATGAAATTTATATGAAAAATATGAATTCCAAAAAGTGCCAAAATTTGTGACCGGAGAGGGGTGAATCGGACCACCACATTTTTATTCTTATTTTATGTATCATTATTGATATTTTCATTACTTATTACTAATTTTAATATGATAAACAATTATTATATTAAGTAAAAATTAAAATATAAAATTGAATTTATATGTAAAAGAGGAATTTAAACAGATGGTCCGATACACTCCTCAATGGTGGTCAGATTCACACCTCCAAGGTGAGGCTGAATGAGCTTTATTTAAACTTTAATAAAACTATTATTATTAGAATTACATTATTATTTTTTTGTGTGCTTATTACCTACTATATGGCCTTGAATTTCAGGAAAAAAAATTCCAAAAGTGCATTAAGGGAAAGTCGGGAGACAAGTTATACCTTAAGTGGTCCAAATCACCCCGCCTGATGCTATATTAAATTGATTTGTCAATATAAAATATATACATGATAAAAAACTACAAAGAATAATTTTATACCATTTTTGTAAATTAAAAGTTTACCATTTAGGTAATAGTAGAAGAGCAGAGAGGTGTCACCCTGATTTTTATGAAAATCACAGAATATACTCTTAAAAAAAATAATAATGAATAGTGAAAATGAAAATCAGCGTCTCTTTAGGAAAAAAAAGTTACAGCCTCTTAAAGTTGTTAAAAATCCTATAGGATTTTGATAAAAAAAAAAATTTAAAAATCATAGGATGTAGATACTCTAAAAAAAATAATAATGAAGCTTAAAAACAAAACAAAAGTGATTTAAGTCTTTAGGAAAAAATTAAGTCTC
>JABUQX010018173.1:67500-74028 GCA_015478945.1 Trachelipus rathkii
CAGAAAGTCACACATGAAATTATTGAGGATAATATTTTTTTATTTTCTTCTATGATTTTCTTAGAATGCTGGTTAATTTGGATGTCTACCGGCACGTCCTGTAGGAACAATCTTGCAGCTTCAACAGCAGTTTTATGCCACTCTGTGTTTGTATGTTCCTTAAAAACCAAATGAACATCTTTATATTTATTGAAAGGTCTTGTTTTTAAAGAGCCTAGGACCCCTCTGACCCAACTTTAATTTGGTGGAAATAAAATACGAAACTTGCAAAATGCTCCCTTTAGGCGCCTGGAGTATGTCAGCCAAGGTGAATATGTCTCCAACCATTCATAATTGAATTTCCTCTTTAGTGGGTAGCATCTTCCAAAAATTATAGGTCTTAGGTGGAATCCACACTCTTTCAGTAACTGTTTCCTTTTCTCAGTCGAAACATAGATGATGTCTAAAGTATCTACCAATGTCATTTTTGTGACTGTCAATCTACTGAAACGCTAGCTCCGAAATCTGGACCCATATCTTGATTCGTCGAGGTGCTGGGCCGGGGTGTGGGTTTCTTCATCATGCGAAATATGCGAAGTAGGAGGAATTGCCTCTTGTGTAGTCTTAGTTGACTTATTGGTAATGTTCTTCGTTTTCACCGCTAACATTTCCATTTTTATCTTCGCTTTTCAAAAAATTTACTGCAAACATTATATATATATATATAAATAAATAAAATATTTATATTAATTAAATATAATATATATTATATATATATATTATATATATATATATAATATATATATATATATATATATATATATATATATTTATATATATATATATATATATATATATATATAATATATATATATGGTTCTACTACTGTAAATCTCTGCCACATATGGTCATAGACTAATAATTTTACTAACATTCAAAGATGTTAACAGAAAAAATTAAAAGTATAGCAAACTATGTTGAAAACCACTAATTTCTGTGATGTAATGAAAATTTTTTTTTTTTTTAAATGAAACTAACCTCATATGGACGAGTAAGATCATGTGTTTCAAAATCCCTACTTTTCAAAAGTAAATACTCAAAATTTTAATATAATATTTAAGGTAAAACGTACGTACCAAGGAATCTCCTAATATCCAAGATCTGATGAAATTTACACTGAAGGCGGTGTGGAGTGATAATTTCAATGCTACTTTGAACCTTAAACACTTAATAAAGAATTGAGAATCCGATTGAGCACAAAATCTAGAATTTATATATACATATCAACATTAAAAAAAAACATAGATAGAACAACAACACAGTTCTTATCTACAAATTAAAAGAACCCGCATATAATGAGTGAAGAAAGAACCTCGTATCGTCAGAGAAATTTATAAAAACGTTATTAGGTAGTGCTAGAAGTTAAAAAACCGTAATATTATATATATATATATATATATATATATATATATTATATATATAAATATATTATACACATAGATCTACATATATTTTCTATATATATATTATATAATATATAATATATAATATATATATATATATAGGTAAAGGTATAGCAACAGGACTCCACATATTTTCTGAAAAGATTCTAAGTCCAAATCAATTATAAAAACTATTCTATGTTTCCACATTTATATCTCTTCTATTTTGGTTTTATTTTAGGATATAAAAATTATTAGCTACTCTATATATTTTCACAGTTTCTTTATTTTAGTTTTACCGGAGTTTATATTTTGTCTCCATTGGATATAATTGCACAGAATTTCACTAAAAAAAATCACTATAGTACACAACTGATTCAACTGCGGTCCTAATTTGTCACGTATGTGAAATCAAAATTTAATAATAAAAAATGTAAAAGGGTATGGAGGTAAATTGTCTTATTTCTTCATTTCTGTTCAAATATTTTTACTATCAATCTATCTCTATTCTCTTTACCTTCTACCAGGGTTGTGGAGTCGGTTCAAAAATTTTCCGACTCCTACTCCGACTCCGACTCCACCCTCTTCAAAATTACCGACTCCAACTCCGACTCCGACTCCGCCCTCTTGAAAATTACCGACTCCGACTCCGACTCCGACTCCGACTCCGACTCCGACTCCACCCTTTTGAAAATTACCGACTCCGACTCCGACTCCACCCTTTTGAAAATTACCGACTTTGACTCCGACTCCGACTCCACCCTTTTCAAAATTACCGACTCCGACTCCACTCTCTTCAAAACTACCGATCTCCGACTCCGCCGACTCCGACTCCGCGACTCCGACTCCGACTCCGACTCCGACTCCACAACCCTGCCTTCTACTCACCAATCAATTTACCCTAATAAGTTAATAAGTGCTAATTTTACAAAAGCCAAAAGGCTGAGTTATCTTAGGGCTTAAGAACTTCCTCAAAAAGCATAAATTCTTTGAAAACAACAAATTCAGGTAAGGCTTATGTAGATACACAATTGTACATATATATCATTTTTTAAGTTTTTATATCTTTCAAAGAATTTTTTTCATTAATTTAATCTTCTTTAGATTAAATTTTCGTCAATTGTGTAATTCATATTGGTCTCAACGAACGGGTTTGTTGCAAGTTCTTGATAACTCGTGCCTATCAATTGCACAAATTTAATCTAGCCACTCCGAGCTTAATAGCAAGTTATGAATATTTTGTGTTCAGTATTTTTAGTACAAAATTAACTTAAAATTAAGGTTTATTTGAGCATATGAAAATATTAGAGACGGTAGAGGCCACATGAGCCTATCGAGACTAGCCAATTGGTGTTTTTGTCCTAAGTTTAGTTAGTCCTAGTGTATTTAATTCCAAATTTGGTATGAGATTTAGATAAGCAATGCATCATTGCCTAACCATTCCCTTTTAGTGTTTTCCTAAAAAAAATTCAATTTCACACTTAGGCCTAGTAGGCCTAGATCATTTTCAACCTCAAAATTTAAATTTATTTTTTTGGTCTTCTAGACCTTTTCAAAATTCACATCAAATAATTTGGCCTGGTGCTAGGTCATCTTTCATTTTTTCCTCAAAGAATTCAATTTCAAAGTTAGGCCTTGTAAGCCTAGATCAATTTTAACTTTAAAATTTATTTTTTTTTGGTTTTCTAGACCCTTTCAAAATTCAGATCTAATAAATTGGCCTGGCGGTAGGCCATCTTTCATTTTTTCCTCTTTCTTCAAGGTTTATTTTGTCCTTGGGTCATTCTAGACAAATTTCAGCGAAAATGTTGACCAGAGTACAATCCCTCTACAGAGTTAATAAATTTTAAGCCTAATATGTCATGCATTTCATCCTCAAGGCACAGTATATAGTATCTTAGTCAGATAGAGAGTAGGCCTACAGAAATAATAATAAAGATAAAGATGCAGGTTTATGTAAAGATCTTGGTAGAGGAAGTAGAGTCCTTGTTAAAAGATATTAAACAAAAGGATTACAAATATTAATAAAAATAATTTATGATAATGAAGTGACTCCCTCATATCCTGAGTTTCATAATGAGGAGTTGTGTAGTCAGATTCATTACCAATGCTCGATTAAATCAAAATTAAGTGAATTAAAATTTAAAAGGGATCAAAATTCAAACTGCTCAAAAAAATTGCTTGCTCTCATTTGAGTGAATCTGTTCTTAGAGCTATAGATTTTTTTTTTTTTTTTGAGGGCAATGAAACTGATAAGTTTGCTTATAAAACCTTCATTTCAAAATTTAAGAGTTCCTTAGATTTACAGAAAAATTTAAGTGAGTCCATTAAACTTCACTGCTTAAAAAATAAATTAAAGGGATATGCATACTCTCTGATTCAGAATCTTTCTATTAGTGACAATAATTATAATAAGGCTCTTGAACTTTTAGATACAGAATTTTTAGACGAAAAATTTATCATTGATGAAATCATTAAAAAAATAATTTCTTTAAAACCTGCATTTGACCCAACGTATACTGCGACAAGGGTTTACTTAAATGATATCAGAACATTAATATATGAACTTGACAGTTATAACTTCAAATATCTTGAGGAGGCTACAAGATTAGTAGTACTTAGCCACAAAGTTTATCAAAATTAAGTGGTAGTAAAGGAAACTACTCGCAAGTTGAATACCAATTACCCTGATTTAAAACAAATATTTAACAGCTACAATGAAGTTATCAAAAATATTGTTAAAACGTCAAGTCATAATAAAGGTCAAAATTTCAAATAAGTCCCCTCCCATAATACTTATTCAAAATTTAAAAACAAAATACTTCGATAAGCCAAATTATCAAATTTAAATATAATAAAATCAAAGACGATGAGTCCTTACAAATCTAATAATAGCTTGATTCTAAATTCTGACTTTGCAGAATTTCAAGCTCATACTTAATGAAGTTTGGTAGAATGAACTTTCTCATAGTATTATTCCTTCCATTCTAAAATCAAAGGTATTCAAATCAAGTGTTTTGTTCCTCCCCAGGTAATGTGATAACCTTTGCAATGTTTATCCCTTGTTTAAGAACCAAAAGATGTATTGAAATAATCTATGCATCAAAGTTCAAGTACTAAAACCATCTGCAGATCGATGCGTCCTGGACTTGAGGAGCAACTTTATTTCCGTCGCCAGTTTTGCTAAAAGAAGTCATATTACTGGCTCTTTGTAAGGCAAAGGAAAGTTCACTCTCAACAAATGTATGTCTTAGTTTTTGTCAAAGCACCAATAATTTATTATATTTGTTGCCATCAATTACTAAAAGGATTGGTAGAGGTAAAGTTTCGGCTTCAAAGTTCGATGCCTAGGCGACTGTGGCTCACAGAGGTCCTACCTCTCTAAAAGAGTGCTTGACAAACTCTATATCTGTAGAGAATCATCAAAGCACTCAATACGATATAAAAACCTATTTAGGTGTTACCACCCTCAGTTTGAAAGAGACTGTTCTTGATGTATATATGGACCAGTCTTGTTTCACCCTTTCTCTTTTGGTTGATGAGGATCTTTAAATAAGTTATGAGATTAAGTTCTTAGATCAGGCTCTAATTAATTTAAGAAATAAATCTTTCAAATTGGCTGATTCTGGCTATAAAGAGTGTAATGACTCATTTTTTGATTTGGATGCCTTAGTCAGGTACAAAAATCAAATTGAGATGCAAGAGTAAGTTGTGTGACTTTGAAAGTAAATGACAAGTTGGCAAGTCTTACGAATATAACTAATTTTATATAGTGAAATAAGCAAAAGATTTATTTATTTTTCGATTTATGTGTGTGTATGTATGTATGTTCAAAATCATTTGCAGGTTAACCATACTTTGGTTAATGCAGTCTTAAACCCTGTACATTCTTATTTTAGTACTTCAAGCCACATTCTTACTAATTCAGAGAAAGAGCAAGGATTAGAAAACATGTTCAATTTGGAGTCCTTAGGTATTGAAGGTATGCATAATAATAAATCTAAAGATGATTTGAAACAGATTGAAAAATTCAAAGGTGGTATAGAGTTCAAAGATGGAAAATATCATATAGATCTTCCATGGATTGAAGATAAACTTCCCTTGTTGCCCTCAAACTATAACATTGCTCTTTCAGTACTTAATAGAGTTCATGAAAATTTAGAAAGAAAAGATTTAGTTAAAGCCTATGATGATGTCTTTCAGCAACAGTTAGCTGATGGTATTATTGAAGAGTTCAGAGTATCTCCCTCTGAGTATAAAAATTATATTAGGGTTCCTCACAGACCTGTTATCAAAACTGATCAGTGGCGGCTCTAGGGCAGGGCGACCTGGGCAATCGACCTGTGCCCCGCGCCTTATAAGGGCATCGCACGCATGCAGAGGCTAACAGATTTAACGCCCCATATCGAATGAGCTGCACAACTTTAGTATATATATTTATTATACTTTAATATATATATATATATATTTTCATATATATATATATATATATATATACTATTATTATATATATATATATATATATATATATATATATATTATATATATATATATATATATTAATATTCCCATTACAATGTCTCAAGGGTTTAAACCAAAGTTTGTTCTCGTGCAAATATTTTAATCTTTTTATGCTTTGTTGATGATATTATTGAAGAGTTCAGAGTATCTCCCTCTGAGTATAAAAATTATATTTGGGTTCCTCACAGACCTGTTATAAAAACTGATGAACAAGTATCAACAAAGGTCAGGCCTGTGTTTAACTGTTTTCTTAAAACTAACTCTTTATCATCTAAATGAGGCAGCCTATACTGGATCAGATCTTGTCTTCCTTATTAGGACATTTATTCCGGTTCAGATCAAATCAGTTTGTTATGCTATCAGATATAAAGCAAGCCTTCCTTCAGATTAAGTTAAAATCTATCGAAGACCGAAATCGCTTTTGCTTTTTTTGGAGAAGTAATGGTCAATTAAAGGCTTATCGATATTCAACCATTGTTTTTGGTTTCGCATCCACAACTTTCATCCGCAATTATATCATCAAGCATCATGCTCAGTCTTATAAGGATGATGCATGTACTCAGATTCTATTGAATAACATTTTTTT
>JABUQX010018174.1:0-5000 GCA_015478945.1 Trachelipus rathkii
ATTATTATTATTATTATTATTATTATTATTATTATTATTATATGTGTGTGGGTGAGAAAGAATTTTCACATTGTGCCCTCTGGGTGTAAAGAGGCAACTAAATGGACAGTGGTAGCTGGATTTGGGTCTCACTACCACTTATTTGTACCCTAAAAATGCTCATGCATGCCTCGTATTTCCGGTGAAATATTTGGGCACCCTACCCCCAGTTATGGGGAAGCAAGGGTTATATTATTATTATTATTATTATTATTATTATTTATTATTATTATTATTATTATTATTATTATTATTATTATTATTATTATTATTATTATGTTTGGAGTCTTTAAACATATTATTAAGAAATTAAATTAAAGAAACAATTGGGAACTAAAGTTATATTATCCTGAGCCGTTGACAATTGCTTGGATGCGAAGTCTTAACTAGGCGATGAGGTTCGTATCTGGCGTGACAAAACACTCAATCTGTATCCCAGCAGATATGAATTTATGCAGTGAAGGCGCGGAGCTAGTGCGCGATGTCGCCTGTCACCAGTACGGAGTATTCGAGCGGAGAGAGAGGCGGGCGGTCGAGGCTCGGCGGTATGAAGGCAACGGACGCGGTCCCGAAGGGATCGGGATGCGGGACCCCGGAAACATTAAGTACGCGTATTAAGTACACTTTCCAAGTGTAAATGCACTTCCAAGTGTACTTAACGCGAGCAAAGGGGGGTAGGGGCTGTTCTAAGTAGCTCATGAAGTAAGGTACTCATGTAGTAGTAGCTGTGTAAGTAAGCTAGCTCGTGGTGCAGGTTAGGGTTAGTAAACATTGTGCGCGGATGACGCGGCAGATGGGTTAAGTTAAGATCGTGTGTTGTGTGTGTTTGTGATGTGTGTGTGCACGTTAGCGGTTAGTAACAATGTGCGCGATACGCCGCGACATAGAGGTTAGGTAGCTCATAACACGTCATTCTGGAAATAGTCACGGGGTTAGCCAAGCAGAATCACACAGGGTAAAACGGTGTACATGATGTAAACAAAAGTGCCCGCGCCGGGAGACCCGTAAAAAAGCTTCAAGAAAGACACTGAGTACAAAGGGGCCACGCCCCCAATTGACCGGGTTGTCATTGTTCTATTATTTTATAATATATATTATATATTTATATAATATTACTATATATCTATATATTATATATTTATATATTTTATATATAATATATAATATATATATATATATATATTATTTATTATTATAATAAGAAGAAATAGAAGAACGGGCCTTGTAACCATCCTTTTTTTCGTTAATTTGTACAGTTTCGATAAAACTCCTCTTTCTTTCAAGATTAAGATAGTTTATAGTTGCTGCGATTATTTATAGACATGTTAATTCTTAAGCGGAATTGAAATACAATTTAATTTTAAATAAAAAGTAAACAATGCTAAGCATACCAATTCAATAATCTTAATGTTCATATGCTGAAACACATGGAAATTACAAAATCATTGTTTTTTATTGCACTATCTAACGTGATGTTTTAGAGATGAATTGAGGTGTTTGTTTTGTCTTTGTTTTGAGAAGCGGACCCACCAACGAAGGGCATATGCCGTCCTTCCAGGCAGACAAAATACTGCCCTTCAGGTTATCACAAGCTCAAGGCAAATGAACCCACCTGCACGCGAGCTCATGATACTCTCCGAATTGAGGGTGGCTATGTAAAAGGATTCTAAAATGCGAAGGTCTATCAATTGGTTTGTTTGTGTAACTGTAAGTAATATAAGTTGGCTTATTGTATTGCCAACGTAAAATGGCTTAACAGCCTTCGCATGAGTATTTGTACACGACGAGCGAGCGTAAGAAGTCTGGTAGTTTGTCTTTATGGTTTAAAATTGTACTAATCGTTATGTTAAAAGTGAAAACCAGAATAACTTTAAGTTGAGGGAAAGTATTTTTGTAAGATTACAGTAGACAGCTCTTATTCAATTTAATACTTAAATAGCCATGAAATGGAAATGTCATGTATAAAACCTTTTGGGGAGCTGTTATAACAGTAATTATTTGATCATAAATAATGTTAAGGAATTTGTTTATTGTGCTTTGAACCGTTTTTACGAGGTAAAAGTTTGTATTGAAATATTCTATTATAAAATAAATTCTTTGAGCATTGTTAAATTCTAAGGGTAAGTGATATGCTCTATGCATAATGCCTCATTACAATTGTATTTGTAAGTAAAAGGCATATTTCTAAAATAGTTTAAACCTAATCCTTTAAAAGTGTTTTTGCGGTATACTGAAGTTTTTTAACCTGATGAGTCTTTTCTAATAAATACATCTAAAAATGTAGTGGTACTTGGTTCTTCCTCTTTTGTAAAATTTATATTAGGCATTTTTTTATGAAGATAATTTAGAAAGGCAGACGCTATATTGTTGTTATTAAAAAGGAGAAATGTTTCGTCCATAGAGAGTTTGTAAAGTGTGGGTTTGATGCTTATTGGATGTGTTGGGAGCCAAGATGTTTCCAAATGATCCAGATAGAAGTTGGCTATAGCTGCACTTAAAGGAGATCCCATTGTTAATGAGTTGGATTAGAGGTATAATTTACTATTGAAAAAGAAATATGTATAGTTGCAAGCAGGGCTGCGGAGCCGGAGCCGGAGCCGGGAGCCGGAGCCGCGGAGCCGCAAGGTTTTGGGTGAGCCGGAGCGGAGCCGGAGGCGAAATTTTGAGGGAGCCGGAGCCGGAGCCGGAGGCGAAACTTTTTGAGGGACTGGAGTCGGAGCCGGAGCCGGAGCCGGAGGCGAAATTTTTGGGGATCTGGAGCCGGAGCCGGAGTCGGAGGCGAAATTTTAGGGGGATCTGGAGCCGGAGCCGGAGTCGGAGCCGCAAAAAAAGAGGCGCTCCGGCTCCGGCAAATACAAATTAGTAATTTTAATTTTATTACTTAGATGTATATGTTATCATGTTTCTTTTTATTTTTATATAGTAATATAATATATATATATATATATATATATTATATATATTAATATATAATATATATATATTATTATATATATATATTATATATATATATATATATATTATATATTAATAATTGAAGGAGATTTATTATTCTTAAATTTTACTATTTCAATTGTGTACCCATTGAACAATATTATATTAATATATTATATATATTATATAATATATATATTATATATATATATATTAATATATATATATATAATATACTATTATTATTTATATATGGAAGGTATAGTTTTCTCTTTTTTCCGAAATTTGATTATGTATACTTATTATTCAATAATAAAGAGGTTCGAGTACTTCTATAGATTACTTTAATTAATTAAGTTTATATTCCTTAGAAAAATATGTAACTCAACAAATCGAAAACACCGTACTGTTTTGAATATTATTACTCACTCTGATGATAAAAATACTTCCATTTGTCAATATGAAATAGTTAACAAGTTGTTGGGAAACAGTCAGTTCGATTATGCACAAAAGAGTCTACCTACACTCGTTTCTCATGGGTCACATACATCTATTGGATGCTTTTAATTATGCGACAATTTAAACGCTATTATCAGAGATTGCTGCAATTTGTTTTAAAAAGATAGGTGAAGCTAAAGGTAAGTAAGGATAAACATTTTAATTTCAAAACATCAGACTAAGTGGGAAAGTTTTGCCAGATGCCATAAAACTGTTCTGTTATGTTAGTGAAAATTCAATCGAATTGAATTTAATGGTTGTTAAAGATAGTGACCCATTAGTTTTCTTTTGCATGACAGGATTTAAAGCCACTGTGTGGAGACATTGGTTAGAACTGGAGAGTCCTTAGCTGAAAATATTTGTTATAGAATAGTTAGAAGAAAAATAACAAAAATAAACTTAAAAATTCATAAAGGGACGCTTTGGTGCATTAAAAATGGATACTTACACATGGGCAAGCTAAATTATTTTGTCAATAATTTTATATATGTGGACGAGGATAAAAACAATTTCTATAACATTACAGTAAAAAAAAAAAAAACTCAACATTTCAGCGATATATTAACGAATTTTTTTACTGACATCTTAAGAATTCGAATAAACAAGAGACAAGAATTAGTTAGTTAGATAACGCATCAATCATGTCAGTGATTGAAAATTAAATGAGGGTAGGAATAGAGCCTTGTACAGTGGATACTGATTTTATTGAATGTCAAAACAAAAAAGTAATAGTTGTTTTCAGAATGAACTTGAATACATATGAAAATGACTAGTTCGATAAACGTTAACATTGCACGCATGAGATGTGAAGTTCATACTTACAGTTTGCAGGCGTGATGGTCTCCGAATATCTCAAGAGCAATCTTATAAGCAGGGTGAAAGACAAATAGCAAAGCGCACGTACCCAAAATAATGAAGTTGTAAGACAAGCTGCAAAGTGGCAATCTTAGGTAGAGAAGCATGGGGAAGTAAAGTGTTTCTTACTGCTCTACAAGGCTTCTGCCAATAAAGATATAGTAGTAGTATGATAGCTTGCCGGTACTGTCTGACTTTCTTTCTCAACATGTACAGTGGGTAACAAATCTGAAAACAACTCGAAGAATATTAAAAACCCAGTACTTTACAACAAAATATTCATCAGAAGACTTGACTGCAGGAAAATTTTTTAGAGAACGGGATTTTAAGCAAATCAAAATTAAACTTCCATGAAAAGAACGGGAGAATAAATATTTTGTTGGAATCTTTGTTTAGAAATCTTTCCCAGAACTGAGAATCTGATATTTAAAGCTAGGAGTGTTCTTTGCGAACTAGGACTTAAATGAATAAGGCCTATCGAATCAAGAAATATGGGCGGAGTCGATATTCCGCAGTTATTCAGGAATCCTCCCTTGTAGAATTTTTTCAGATGAAGATGAAGGAAGTCAAATCTCCTGCCAGATATGGGAAAAATTGAAGCGATGCAGAAAAGCGATTGAAAAAACTGAAAAGACAATCTACTATAAAAAGACATTCAACCTAAATATATTCTA
>JABUQX010018174.1:10000-20000 GCA_015478945.1 Trachelipus rathkii
CATCATAGTGTTTTTCTTACCGGCAGGCCGCATTATTTTTTTTTACAACCGAATCACACCGCACCAAACCGTATCATTATTTTTACGAGCGCACGTCACCACTCCACCAAGAAAAAAAATCAGTTCAACGAGCAGCACAACAAAATATTTCACTATTAATTTTTTTAACAACTGCGTCTCCAAGCATATTACCAAATCATTACTTTTTGCAATTAGCACGCCATATCGCACCTACTCGCACAAGCAAACAACGCCTCCTATTATTTTTACAGACTGCACCGGAGTGCACCGCACAGCAGTGCGTCGACAAACCCCATTCTAAGCTGTGACTAAAATGTAATACTAAAATTTTCATCACACAAGCCATACAATCAATTAGAAATCGCACTTTTTTACTATTTATATGTATATATATATATATATTTATATATATCTATACTTATATATCTATATATATATTTAATATATATATACTATATATTATATTATATATTATTTATATATATTATATATATTAATATATATATATTATATAATATATATTATATATTATATTATATATTAATATATATATATATATATATATATTATATATTAATATATATATTATAATATTATATATATATTACGGTATATATATATATATTTATATTATATATTATTATATATTATATATATAATATATTATTAATGTATATATATATAAATTATTATATTAATATATATTATATATATATATATATATATATATATAAATATATATATATATAAATATACTTATATATATATATATATATATATATTATACTATATATATATAACTATATATATATATATATTATATATATATATATATATATATAATAATATATTTTATATAATGAAGGGGGACCCAAAAGATAACGGAATTTCCGTTTCACACTTTATTCATTTATTTTTCACTTTTACACTTTTGTCACTTCAAAAGTACTCTAATTTGGAATCAATGCCGGTCAGAGGCGTTTTCCACATTTGAAGTAAGTCCTGTACTCTTGTAGTGATGCCTTGCACGTCCGTCGTTTTTTTTTTTCACTCTTTCACGTCTGGAAAGTTTTTCCCTCGAGGATTTTTCATTTCTGGAGAACAAGAAAAAGTCACTCGAGAGATCTTGTGGATAGGGTAGGATGGTAGGGCGTTGCATGACGTTTTCAGTGCTAAAACTGTCTACATTCAAGGAGGTGTGCAGGCAATGTCGTCGATTGAAACAACTCTCCACTTTGCACGATTGGACGATTCGTCTCAAGGCTTCTCATATTCGCAGAAATTCCAAGTAAAAAGTCTGATTAAAGATATTGCAGGTGGAACAAGTCATTGTGGGAAAATCCTTTTGCATTGAAGAAATAAATAGACGATCTGAAATTGGATTTCATTTGACGGCCTTTTTAGGGGTGGGGTGGTGGTTTGATGCTTCCATTGCTTTGATTGCTGCTGTCGTTTTCGATTCATAGCAGGTAGAATCAGCTTGCATAACCTGTAATCACAAAAGATTGGATCAACTTCCAGCTATTTGTAGCTATGACGACACTCATTATATCAGATAGTTTAGTCTCCTCATTGTAAAATTGAAAAGTATGCTTTTCGCATTTTCAGAGTACAAGGAAATTTTTTTCCTGAGAGCACATTGGTGAGTTGATTGATCGCCTAAAATCCTTAACATACTGCGAGCTGAAAGATCAAATTTTTTAATTTACAAATTCGTATAATATTTATAGATCATCAAGGAATAATTTTTTTCTAAGATTGTAAGTATGGATCAGTGACTCCAAATTTTCTCTCTAATTGATTTGATAATCATCAAGGAAAAGGAATTTAATATTGACTTTATTTCTTTTCGTATACATTTTTTTATAAACAGAAAGCAAATTTCTGCTAACGCTTTTAAACACATGCTAAAAATATTTCATCTATTTTGCGCTAAAATCTCCATTTCAAAACAAAGCATTAACATTTTCAATACTATTTTGCCTCAGGCTTTACTGAAGAAATGAAGACGCAAGTAGTAAGTACAATGGAGGAGTGAAGGAAAACAAAGAATTGGAAATGATAATTAACTTATATCCCTATTCTTTCGTAATTACAGAATTCAATGATTTGAAATGATTTTGAAGAACGTTCGTATATCTTGATCTATTCTCAACTCCCTATAAAGCTTCACAATTTTTTAGAACCTTCTCTAAATGGTACAGCCATAATAACTTTCCACATTTGTTTTGCATATTCCTGTTAGTTTATTCATCGATGTTACGATGAAATTTTCTTATTTTTTTTCATTAAATTTCCAACTTGGTAAACCTAAATAGTGTCCAGTTTAATTTCATGTGCCAATAAATTTATTATGTGTTGTTTCTCATGATAAACTGTCAATACCAGTGAACACCAATGCAACTGTTTTTTTGACAGCTTGAACATTTCTACATAAAACTTTTCTTCATACTTCGCAATCATGTTAGTTGTCCAATCAGAAAGTCACAATTATTATTTCAACATTTCCGGTAGTATTGCCTCACTAGAGATTATCCTTCTGTGCCTTCAAAACCCACTAAATCTAAGAACTTTTCACGAACCACAAGCATGTTTTCCTCATTTCTATTAACATATACTTAAATTTGCTTTGATTATTATTTTTATTATTCTTCTAAATTAAAATTTTGATAGTTAAAATAATTTCGACCTTGGTTCACGAAACTTCCTCTCTAACTGGTTGAAAATGTCAGCTGAAATTTGTATTGGCTTATATCTTCTCATTTTACATTGATTCTCACGCCCCATTTTCATTTTTATTATTATTGCAATTTCCAACATGTTTAAAAATGTTTCATTGATGTTTGCTTGAAAATCTTTCAAAACAAACATCATTGATTAGAGCAGCTGCTGTCACTAATTATGTAGACTGCAATGCTGTTCATCAGCGCTTCCTAACCTTTTTACTCCCACGTACCCCTTCATTAGGCTTTTCATGTATTAGTGCCCTCTTTGCTCACAACTCCTCCTACCTGCCCCTTCAGGCAAAAAAAAAAAAAAATATGTTTGTTTTTGTTGGATAGTAATGTTCTTAGGGTTTGCTAAATAATCAAAAGACTCAAATTAAAGACTTTATTATTTATTTATCTTTTTATTTTCTTTTAACAATTTATTTCAACTTGTTAAATAGTATAATCCCTACATTCATAACTACAATCAGAGCATTTAAATAATTTTGTACACATTATTTACTGTAATGATGGAATACATATAATTATTAATCTTTATATACAAGTCTTTAAACTTGCCTTTTAATAATTTCAGTTGGTGCTTTCCGCCATTATCAACATTATCTTCATGTACCCCCAACAGGTATGGTAAGAGTACCACCAGTGGTACGCGTACCCAAGGTTGGGAAACGCTGCTGTACATAATTGAAGAGTATAGGAGAATAAAGTTAAAGTCATAAATAAACTTATAACAAATATGCTTTTGTTACAATTCAAAGACTACATGGTTTTTTTGCAGAAGGTTATATATTATATAATATATATATATATATATATATATTATATATATATATATATATATATATAATATATATATATATAATATTATATATATATATATTATATATTATATATAATATATATATATCTTAGATGCCATTCATGCTAAAATAGTACCTAGTTGCATTCGCTGTACCATAAAATTTATAATGTGTTGTAACTTCAAATGGATGTGAAAAGAACTCACAATATAACCCCTGAATATTTCGACAATCTTAAACGCCTCTAAAACTTTTCTTTATTCGCTTATGCCGCATATAATATGTTGTCATCAAAGTCTATTATTTATTTCGGCGTTTGTAGTATACCTCAGCTAGATGCTCCTTTAATGCTTTCAACAGCCTAAGAAATTTTTCATCATTTTTCTATTAATTTATACGTTATATTTTTTTCGATCAATTATTATTTATATTATTTTTAAAAATTAAAATTTAGAAACTTCAGTTATCAAAAAAATGTTGATAGCTTAACTAATTTCGGGGGGTTTGAACATATATATATATATATAACTTATTCTATATATATATCATAATATATATATATATTACTACTATATATATATATATATACAAATTAAATAAATATTATAGCTTACTATAATATATATATATATATATATATATATATATATATATATATATATATATATAAATATATAAGCAATTTTAAATTGCTTTTTAATCACATTAAATAAATGCAAATTCACAAATTAAGTAGATAATTTTGGTCAATACTGAAGCAATTAAGGACAAATTTTATATATATTTTTAGGTAAAAGTTTACATTACGGCGGTTAAATGGCATTTATGCACAATTAATTCTTGAAATTCGAAGTTTATTTTCAATTAATCCACATTAAAAAAATAGGGTTGGAAAGAGTAATTAAATAAATTAAAACATTGTTAAATTATATTATTAAAAAATTAAATTGAAATTGAAAGCAAAGCTTACATTGTCAAATTTGACTATGTTTGATTAATTTATAGTAAAAATGGACTATGTTTCTGTACGTAAAAATATCGATATTTGATATATCGATATTTCAGGATTCAATATTTTGACATATAAATAAGCAATTTTTGTTTCACGTTCATTTGAATTCATGTCACACGAACATCTGTCTACTGGAGGTTCTACCCCAAGCACCCCGACCAGTGAATTCTAGCTATTTTACAATTTTATTACTCATCAAAAGTTATCAAATATCGATATTTCTAGTATCAATATATATCGATATTTTTACCTACCGGATCATAGTCTATTTTTGCTTCAAGAGAATTCATAAGACGTAGTCATGTTCTTCAATGTAGGACTAACTCCATTTTTAATAATTTAACGGTTTTAATTTGTTTTAATTTACGTAATTTGCTTTTCCAGTCTTATTTGTTAAATACATGAAGAAAAAATACTTTCTAGTTTCTTAATTAATTATAAATAAATAAATACAAGTTAGCAGCTTTAAAGGAAAAAATTGTTTTTTTTTAATTTGTTAAATTACATTTTAACGCAATTGGTTATTTATTAGGTCTAAATCTTGTGGTTATATATATATAATATATATACTATATATATATATATTTTTATATATATTTGTATATTGTATATATATATATTATATATAGTATATAATATATTATTATATATTATATATATATATATAGTATATATATATATTATATATTGTAATATATTATTGTATACTTTGTTATATAATTTATTATATATATATTTGTAGATCTGTAAAATGTGCTTTTTAAGTTCCCAAAATTTTTCTAAGTCAAAAATTTCTTAGAAAAGTTGTTAAGTTTTTAAGAAAATTTCTTTTGTGGCAAGCTTCTGGAATTATGCAGAAGCTTACCACTAAATAATGTTCTTAAAAAAACTAAACTTTTCTGAACTTAGAAATTTTTTTGAACTTAGAAAATTTTTCAGAAAAAAGTCACAGTACAGTAATGTTTACATACCTGGGCATATATATCTATATATATATATTATTATATATATAATAAGATATTATATATATATATTATATATTATATATTATATATTATATATATATATATATATATATATATTATATATATATATATATATTTATACTATATTATATATATATATATATATATTATGTTAAATGTGTTTATGGGTATATGGAGATCACTGTTTCAAAAAATGACATTACTTTTTTCGGTCAGCTCTACTTCTCAAAATACGGTAAATATATTTCTAAATTTTTAAGCATTCTATTAAACAATTGTTGACTACCAATCAAAACCGTAAGGTACGAAAAATATTTATTAAATTCAAACAAGAATGAAACACGAACGATGAAACAAAAAAATTTCCTTGAGATTTACTGGTATGCTCATTCGCATTTGATGTTCTAGCACGAACTCTCCATTAGTGAATATCCCATCGTCATGGTATCGTTCTGACATGGTCCTTAGTTCTTAGTGACATCTTTCACCTTCTTCCTCACTTAGATCACCGAGATTATCTGGGAAAACAATCCAAATGACATGATTGTTGAGGTAATGCAATTAATTTGATGGTCATATTATTGCCAAGTTCACAAAAGAAGTGAAAATGTCCCCACCTCCAAGGGTTCACAATATTTATCGGCTTTATAGTTCCAAATGAAGTCCTTCACAAATATACAAAATGACGATTCTCGAATCTGCGATCCATCAAAGTCCATAACTGATTCTGCATCTGCGATCCATCAAAGTCCATACCTGCTTCGAGCTTTACGATGCTTAGATCATTAAATTTTTTACACTTGTAGCCAAAGCACGTCCCATATCTGTTCCAAAACTTTATATGATGGCAATATGATTTTTACTCTGTCAACCATTGGTGTTTTGATGATATTTTTTTCACTGCCTACCAAATTTCCTCATTCAGTGCTTATATTTTACTCTACTGTCCAACAAACATATAATGCACGAATTCTTTGTGTACCCACCCTGTTTACCCAGGAGAAAATTCATCATCTTCAAATTCATATAGATCACCAATTTGATGATGTCGTTATGATATCTTTTCTAAGACAAGAAAGACTGTTCCTTGCTCTTCACTCATACTGACTACGTGAGTAATTGGGGTTGATCTGCATCTAGTGCTGTAAACTAGAAAAACGCATTTAAGTTATTTGTGAAAAATCGCCTTTCACCTGAAATATGTTCGGATAAGACCAGTTTCATTAGCAATCTTTAAACATCGTGAACGAAAACAAATCGCTCCCTTAAAAATAGTGGTAGTAAATCTTTTCATCTGTTGCGATATAAGATGATTTTTGTTCCGATAATAGAAATCTTTTTCTCCTAGCATGAAAACTAACGATTCGGACTATTACAATGAAAGACTTAAGTTCCTTATGAGGTAGTTTAATTTATGCTGACTAAAATCTGCAACTGATGACGGGCATTTGAGATCCCTATCAATTCACTCAGTTTTTCACGTCAGTAGCTTTCATTCATCCTCTTCTTGAGTCAATTCTGACAGTTTTTGAGTTATATACACTTATCTATCTCATCTGAATGTGTGTGTAACAGGTCAAATACCACAAGATGGGTTTATTTACTTTGGTTACGTCTACTGATGTTCTTTTTATTCACCAAACAAAAGTAACAATTACCATTATGATTTTCTCCATTACATTAGTATCTAAAATTTTAGGTACCTGTTGTTTTCGTTGGTCCATTGCCGGGGATGCTCTGTAGGTGCTTTTTTACACATTATCAGGTACCCATAACTTATTTAGGTCGTTCAGTTATACTTTGAAAGAATGCAAAATAAGGTCTTTTTACAAAATTGGTCGTAGTTTTCTGTGTTCGATTAATGTATCTCTCCTCTATAATGAAATAAAAACTTCATGATGATTTATACAATTCCTTCGAGATGAAGCCATGTCGACTCTTTTTAAAGTAAGAATACACATTAGCATCTGTACAATACAAAAAGAAAACAGCAACATCATTAAAGTATTTAAATTATAAAGCTGAATTTAGAAATACAAGGAACTCGTAAAAAAAACTTTCCAAAACTGTATTAAAATAGTTAATGATGTGTAATATCTCAAAAACTAGGGTTCGAAAAACAATATCTCAAAAATTAAAGCTCCTAAAACAAAATGAATGGTAACTTCTGAATCAGTTGCATAGAAGTATAAATAATTAGACCTAAAACACCAAGTCATCATGAAATTTTTTTTACTTTGTTCTAGACAATAAGCAATGTCGTATAGCGTTTTAAAGCTTCTATACGAGCAATGCAATATATTCTAATGGCTTCCTGGCTCACTATATCGCATGCAAAATTTATCCTGCATATATAACGGTATATATATATATATATATATATATATATATATAATATATATATATATATCATATATTTATATAAATATATAATATATATTATATTATATATATATATATATATATTATATATATATAAATATTATATAATATATATATATTATATATATAATATAATAATATATATATATATATATTATATAATATATCATATTATTATGTAAAGTATTCTTATATACTATGCTACATATATATTAATAATTATATCGTACTATATAATATATATATATACTATATATAATTATATTATATATTATTATATATATAGTATATATTTATAATATTATTAATGTATATTAATGATAAATATAAAACTAGATATAGTATGTTAGTATATATATATAATAGTTATAATATATTATATATAATACTTATTCATACTTGTATATATTATTCATATATTATATATATGCGTCTCACGAATGCTGTTATGATTGTTGTACGCAATTAAACTAAGTTTACAGTTGAAAACAACAAAGGAAAACCTTTTTAAACTTTTTCATGTAAATAACTCTTTTCACATTCACCCACATCTCCCTTTCCTATATATATATATTTATTATATATATAATATTATATTTAAACATATATATATATATACTATATAGTTACTATTAATATATATTATATATATAACTATTATAATAACTTATTATTATTACCATACTAATATTACTATATATATTATAGTATATTGGTATTGCTATATGTTATATGTAGTTTCATAGTAACCGATGGGTAGCTAGATATGATGGTGTTTGTTTATATATTATATTAATTAATATTATATTTATATATATAGATATATATATATATATATAGTATATTATAATAATTACTTATATATAAACTAATATATATTAAATTATCATATCTATATATATATTATATGATTTATACATATTATTTAATATTAAGATACACATTAATCATATATAGTAATATATTAAATATTATTATAGATACTATATATAAATATATATACTTTATTAATCATCACCCCCGCATATATATTATATTATATAGATTTAAGTATTATTATTATATAATATATGATTAACTACTATATATAACTATATATAGTATATATACTATATATATGTATATATATATTAAGATAAAAAATAGTATAATTATATTTATTATATAATAATATTATAATATATTACATATATATATATATTAGTATATATATATTAGCTTATATAAATATATATATATATAATATATCAATGGGTGTGTCTGCGTGCATCAGCCAATCCCATTTATGAAATTATTGATAGATATTTAGTTATAAAAATAAAGTAGGTTTAAAACATAATATTTTAAACAGCTCCAGGGTTCGAACTACTACCAATGGCGTCGCAGTTATTCAATTTGTAGACTTCTTTATACTTCTGATCTACAATTCATCTACCTATGTACATGATCGTTTAGATGTAAGGGATATGATTTTCGGAAAATATCATATGAGGAAATATTTTGACAAAACAGAAGCCAACCCATTCAGATGGTTGGCTTTTGTTTTGTCAAAATATATGGTTTATATTTTTAATTATTTCCTATTTCTATTTCTAACTATATTTCTATTTCAAGAGATTCCAATCGCAAAGTTCAAAAAAATTTCCTAGAAAATAAAATTATGTCCAGTTTTGATGTTGTATTCCTTTCTACAAATGTCCCCATTGACAACACGTTTGACTTTTCAAGACTTTTTTCTAACCATATTGGTGAATTTCCTTTGGGATTGAATGCTGTCTTGTCAGTTCATAGACCTTGCTGCAAAGAAGTTATTATTCATTTAAGGATGACTTTTACTGTCAGTTTTCACGTTTCCCGTTGACTCTCCCTTCTTTCCTGTTTTGTTTCAAGACCTATTTCTGCCTACCTAATGAAGTGACCCATGAGGCTAATTGGTTTAATTGTGTTGCTGATGCATTTGTTCTTTGACAGAGATGCTTTGTATTGATGAAATTTTAGCAAGATTTAATAATGGCTTCACATCAATTAAATTTAGTTATAAGCTGCAAAAAGATAATTAACTTCTATTGA
>JABUQX010018175.1:0-25000 GCA_015478945.1 Trachelipus rathkii
AAAATTCAACTTATTCTTCTGTCTGATGATAGAAATGGAACGAAAAGATTTTTTGGTCCAAAGTTATAAAAAGTTATAAACTTTTTATTTTATATCTAGTAACTTTTGTCATCATGTAATTGCCAAGATGTAATTATGTTAACTAGAAATCGTTTCAAAATTTATCAAAGATTTTATTTATAATAAACTGAATAAAGATAATGGAATTAATTGAAAAATTGGAAGAAAAATGTCATTCTTTATCTTCTTTGTCCAATCAATAATCCATTGTATTTTCTTATGGAAAGAAAAGGAACTCAACTGATTACTTTTGCAAAGGAAATAAAACGTACTCATCTGAATTAATTATTTTCAAAGGAAATACTTTCTAGTGTTCTTTGATATGAGTTTAGTAAATAGAAAACTTATTAATTTTAATATTTTAATCAATTTATGTACAAAAAAGTCGTTCTTTAATTTTTCTTATATAAAAATATAAAAATATAAGCAGTAAATTTTGGTTTTCAGGTACTGTGTGGAATATATTGAGATCATATGGAAAGAGTTGCTATGTTCAAATCTCATTTTCAGTGTTAGTTTTCAATACTCCAATCTTCATTATTCTCACTATTTTCATTTTTTCCACCTTCTTCAAGTTTCTGTTCTAACTCAAATTTTATATACTACTTCAGGTTAATCAATCCCATATTTACAATTTTTACAATTGCTGAGTAGGACTTTATGTACTACATTTGGTAAACCAAATATTTGTCCATACAAAGAGTTGTCTAGGACTTAAAGAAAATAGATTATATTTTCCGATAAGAATTCAAAGTTGGTATTGAATATTTCCTAGAATTTAAATTCTGTCTTTAGAGTGGAGAATTTTCCAATTATTTTATCTAAAAAACACTGTATTGATTAATAGATTTTTTCTAAGATTTCAAAACTTTCTTCTGTGTCTTTAACTTTTCCCATCAAGGAATAAGATAAGAACAGTTAAAGACACTTTCCAATAGGCTTTTATTTGACTGTTTGCTTTAAATATTCTTTGTTGTAGTAAACACAATTTAAAAGTTTCTGTTTGTTTCTGTTTAACTTAATCAATTTGTTCTTTCCTGTTAAAAATGAGTGAGAAAATAGCGATTAAACAATCATAGTGTCAATACTTCCTACCTTTTCTCTTACATTCTTATCATTCGGACAAGCATGAAGTCCTTTCTGTTTGGTTTGTTGATTAGGTCATAATCACACTGTACCATCAATTATTCTGGTTTTTCTTTGTCTAAATTTTAACAATCTTGCTAGTTTACTAACAGATGTTAGGAGAGGAAAACAAATCCAATGTTTCTCTTTTTAAAACATTCACCTAAAATATTGTGAAGTTTCTGAGATATTTTCTGTTTTCTGTAATATGTATGGTTCTTTTACCATATAAAACTATTATTTTTCTTATATAAAAATATTAAATTAAATCTGAAAACAATATTTCTCAATAAGGCAATACAATATTGAACTATCTGTTTATGTGTTATATATTTTCCTAATTACATAACATAACATTTCAGTGTGTTTCTGTAAACACTTTGAACTGATAAACATATTTAATTCTCAATGTGTTATTTTATTTCCTTGAAAAATAATATAAATATCAATGCTGTTATTTAATATTTTCTGACAAATAACATTTTAATTCTAATTGTGTTTCTGTGGTAGTACAACTATTATTCTAAATAATTCCACAATGGTTACCTAATTATTACCTGGAAAGCAATAAACATACAACTGCTTCCCCAACTGGAGGTGTAATTTTTTTACTAATTTTTCTGATAAATAACATTTAATTCCAAGTGTGGTTATTGTCAAAGTATTACCGGTAACTGAAGATATAAATTGCTTTCTTGGTTGTTTTTAAAGGATATCCTAATGAAATCAATTATTCATTCACAACTTACTTTAAACATTTCTACACATATCTTGAGGAGAAGGAAGGTCATAGCCATAAGAAGGCCGTTTCCAACAGCAAATTTAAAAACTATTATTTTTATAATTTATTATGTTTTTATTAATTTCTCAGGACTTTGGGGTTTCTCTTGTTATCTGATTTCTGTTGAAGGTTCTATGATAAATCTTGATTGCAATTGAATACTTTTTACTACCATTTTTATTAGGTAGCATTTCTACGCCCAGAATTTCTAGGACTTTACTCCTAGGCTGAGGCGTTGTTAGTCCTTGCCAGACTGAATGTATTTTCCTCCTCACTCTGAAACTCTCGACAGCCTCATCCTTGTTCTTTTCCACTTCTTCATGTTCATGTTATGTCAGCGAGAACTTTTATGGCACTCATAAAAAAAAAACATAAAGAAACATTAGTTTTTTTTTAAACACATTTTCAATTATTATGGCACTACTATTATCAAGACAGAGTTCTTTATTTCCCTGTTGTCTGCAATTTCTTTTTTATGCCTAAAGAGGCTTTTCCTTAAATCTAATGAAAGTTTTCATTGCTTTCTTAATTTTTGCTACGAGTTTCTCAAAAGTAACAATCAACGGTAAATATTCCTTGTAAAGTATGCTAACTTACAATTCCTGAATGATTGCTAGAACTCCTTGGTGAATCAGCGGTGTGATACACCTGCTACTTCCATGTTACTGTTACTTACTAGTTCTGGAAAATATTATGAGAGGATTCTCTCCTTTTTTCACGGATGAGTCTCGTCTCTAATTATTCTGTTATGTGTTCTTCGTAACAGAATTACTTAAAAAAGGTTCGTCTTCCATGTTTGTCTAATTATCACAAACCTTTTGGTACCCAGATCCACTATTTCTTTTCTCAAGCTAGATATTTATAAAAGAACATTCTGTTCTCTTATATACCCCTATCTTCCCTTTTTCTGGATAGGCCTTCTTGCTTTTCATTTTAACTTAATAAAGTGTCCAAGTTCATCAAAGTTTAAACTTCGATTTCCTATCGGGGTCAAGATTGTTTAAAACTTTGCAACTGGAAAACTCACTCTTAAAATCGATTGAAACAATGTACAATGTATAAAGTTCCTTGAAAAGCTGATTTGTGAAGAGTTTCCTATTCTAACAAGGTTGGTCAATTCCTTCTTTGTACAGGTTGTCTTCCTTAAATGGCAATCTAAGATATCTTTTTATTTTACATTGTTAATCTCTGATGTTATATTTTCTCCTTTATCAGATCTTTTCTGATAGTGGAATCTCTTGAAATTTGAACTAAAGAAAACTATCTATTCTTTATTTGGAACCTTTCTGTTTCAAATCAAAAATATTAACCTAGGTTCTTTTTCTAAAACCTCAATGGTTAAATAGAATAAAAATTCTTTAGTCTCTTTCTTTTTCTTATCTCCAAACTATGTAGCGCGCATGGACAAGTTAGTATTTATAACAGTTTTAAGATAAATAATTAAATAAATAAACACCAATTTTAATTATTACCGTAACAAGCGCATGTTGGTCTTATCTTGTTCTTTTTCTCAAACAATTGGTAAAAGTTCCAAGAAATAGATTTCTCCATTTTCTGTCGAAGTAGTTCATCTATATGTTGGAGCAAATTTGCTAAATTTCTTGTAAGTTAGATCAACATAGTTTAGTTAATTTTTAAACAAAAGACTGTTAGTCTAAATTTATTTCCTAACAAATTAAGGAAAATAAATCCAATATTCTGTGTTCAAACTAGAACTTTTTCTTTAAAGTTCCGTTTTAAAATTTTCGAGAATAAAATGTTATTCTAGTATTCTAGCCTAGATTTAATGAATTTCAATTTTAAATCTAAGTACTTCATTATTCTTCTTATAATACTGTAACAGTAATTAATTTCTTTGTCTGAAACCTTCATATATATACTTAAGTTGGATTATCTCAATCTCTGTTCCTTAAAGAGTTTATTTTTGAAAAATATCCTTTTCTTCTTGATATTTGTTCATTATTGACTGTTCTTTTTATTCTTTCTGAAAAAGAACGTCCTTTTCTATTGAGTTTTTATGAGATTCTTCTTTAGAAATCTCCTTTCTGCTCTATTGGATGATTTATGTGGAATAATTTCTTTTACCTTTCTTCAATCCCAAAGCTGGGCTTACAAATTCTGATTTCTGGAGTTTAAACCTTAATTTCTGTTTTATTATACTATATATATATATACATTTAAATATATATAATATAGGTTTACTAATATGGTTTAAATAATGTATAAAATTTACAAAGTCGCTTAAGCGAAAACAACAATTTTCGAAATTTCTGATTTTCTACTTGATTTGCTTCTAGGTCCCAGGATCCTATGTTTCCTGTATTTGATTTAGGCTTGCAGATTGTTAAAGCCATGTATAGTATATATATATTTATATATAATATACATATATATTTTATTGTAAGAAGTTTGTTTTCATGGAGCTATCAGTGTGAGTATAATTTAAACAAATTTTGAAATTTCCTCTGATCCAAATTTTACGTTTACTCTTTCTCTTTTTCGATGATCTTTCTTGATCAGAGAAATATTATTTTACTAAATCTTTTATTGAAGTATCCTCAATCTTTTTCATAAGTTTAAATCTAAAGAAATTTATTAAAGAATGGGTATTTGTCTGTCTGTTTCATCCATCCTTTTCTTCAATTATGTTACCGCTTTTTATCAACACTCTTTTTTTATCACATTGAAAAAATTTAATTGAATTTCTGAAAAGTAATTGTACTATTATTTTGTACCTTTGTACTTATTTTTTTATATTTGTACTACTTTGTACTTTAAACACAGAATTATTCTATCTCATGGCTAGAGAAGAGGTCTGTTCACTCTTCCTTGCTTAAAGATTCATATAATCTTTAATAGTCGTGGGTGGAGATCCATTCTCATCTCCTTCTTCACCCAATATTTCTATAACCATAGTAATGTCTTCTGGTTCTTCTTCTATTATTTCTACGATTTGATCATTACTATTCACAGAATGGTCTGAAGAATTTCGTAGGAGTCCATTTTCACTAGAGTCTCCCAATATGTAGTCTATGAACGTTTGTCGTCTCCTATGTCCCTCGGAAGACATATTACTATCTGTGTCTTCCCAACCTACTGCTTCTATAATTCTGTTAAATATATTCTGGTATTCGTATATACTCAGTCCAGGAGGCAAGCTAGGATTACTGTGCTCACTTGGTGCCTCTAATGGATGAATTTGACTATTAATTGTGCCCAAATGATTTATTGGAATACAATAATTGTGATCTACCATATGTCCATTTCTAAGAGATTCTGTTGGGAATTCTGGGTATTCATTATCGTTATTGAAAGCTTCACTTCCGTTAGAAATACCCATAATATGGTCTATAACTTCTGGTTCTTCTAACCATGCCATTAAAGATGCATCTTCTTCGGAAGGTTCCCATTCTAACAGGGATAAGGTGTCTATTGAACCTTCCCCTTCTTCTATGATGACATTATCCAAATCTTCTTCGTAATCAAGATCTGATAGAACCATACCAATATACCAACCAAAGTCATTATAATCTATTGGCGATAATTCTGAATGGTCTTGTCGCATACGATAAACAGTAAAATCATTTACCGAAGGATATATGTCTCTATGACATTCTGTAGAAATATCATCTAGGTCTTCTACTGTGAGAACAGTTTCATTGTCTATCCAAGGCACAGTAGGCATTCTGTATCGATATTGTTCTTCAATAACAATATCGATATTATTTCTACTGTTAGAAAAAGTTCTGGTTTGTTCTTCTAATAAATTTGGTCCATTATGGAGCCATAAATAATACTCCAAAGCTTCATCAATATTTGTATATAATGAAGTAAGACGTTGCAACATTCTTTCATCTTCTTTTTTATCCTCACTGTTTCTTTCCATTATGGTGAAGATATGTGTTGCAGTTTATCAATCTATTTAGATGAAGAGGAATAAATCTTCCTATTTATTTTAAAATTAGAAAAATTTTAAAGTTCAATGTCCAAAGTTCAAAGTTTATCTTAAATTATTTCTTGATGGAATTTATTCTTCATGCTTTATATAGAGAAACTATCACAAAGAAAAATTTGAAACTTCTTTTAAGAAACTAATCAAAAAGATTCTGGTTCTGGTTCTGAAAATTGCTCATTTTTCTTGCAATTTCAATTTTAAACTATAAGATTGTTGTAGTAGAATTTTCTATAAGATATTTGAACTTGTTAAACTATATGATAGTAATTTTCCTAAGTTTATCGAATTTTCTAATTCTCTTGTTGAGTAACTTTTCTGAGTATTGTTAGTCACTAAAAAATTGTTCACAAAATTTTTTCAAAGTTTATAGCATTTTTCTAATGCTCTTGTTAAGTAAACTTTTTCTAAGTCTTTTCAGTCACTAATACTGACTGTTTTTTTTTTAAAGAAAATATTTTTTATTTAAAACACCAAAAAAAAAATATTAAAAAAAAAATTAAATGTTTCTAAAATTAATTAAAATATTATAAGTGTTCAGTTTTAATCACTTTATTTTAATTACTATTGTTCATTAAGATTGGTTACTAATTAATATTTAATTACGAATGTCTACCTCACTTAATTTATTAGAATTTTTAATCACTTTGTTATTAACCTTTTGAAGTTTTACTAAAATAGGAACTTGGAGCCGGCGAAATTAATTACAGGTTCTACAGCCATGTATATTTATCACCGTAGAACAAACCATTCATTTTTTATTTGAATATGATCTTGTTCAAATATCAAATAGTACGAGATATTAAACCAATTATTAATCTTTTATATACAAGTAAAAAAAAAATATTTAATTTGAAAATTTAACTTGAATATTAACATGAACATTTAACTTCACTTTAATATCTCTAATATAATAGTGGGAATAAAAAAAAATATAAAAAATTTTCTTAACATTATTCACAATAAAATTCTGTGTTATTCTATAAAATAATATAGAATATAAAATATATTTTTCTATGTTCTGTTCTGATAATAAAGTTATCTTTTAAGATATAAATTATAGAAAAGAATATGTTCCAAAATTTGTTCTGGGTCATCTTTTCTTGACCTTTATCTGTTGTTCTAATGTTCTTCAAAAATGTGAACTTTGTTCTTCACGGCTCATCATTGTTCTTGCATTCGAGTAGTTTAAAGCTAAGTGAACTATGTTCTTCAAAAAGTGAACGATGTTCTTCAAGTGAAAAATCTACAAAAAAATGTGAAACTATGCTTCTTCAAAATTGAATCAGGTCAATCTTGCACTTGATCTCCAAATTCTGTAATAACATTCTGTTGTGTTCAAACCTTTTTCTGAAAGTTTTGTGTTCTTCTTGGAATAATGTTGACAACTTTTTTTTTTTTTCTTTGTAGCTTATATTAAAAGAATTCTCTGTTCTGATTCAAAAAGGAAATTCTGTTGTTCTAGATTTCTGGAGGAAGAACATGTCTTCTAATGACCTGTGTTCTGTTATGTCCTCTCATGACCTGTGTTCTTTAGAACATTTTTCTGGTGTTCTGTAGGACAAATTTTCTGTTCTGGTGTCAGGGGGTTCACAATAAAAGCCATTTCTAATGTCCGTGACCTTTTTAACTTGTTTCTGATGACCTTTTTAACCTTTCTTGATGACCTTTTACTTCTGTAAGCGTCTTTCTAATTTTTTTAACTTTATATTCATTACAATCTTGTAAACATTTATCTATAAAAACTCAATGTATATTTTCACAATTAAACTAATATAAAACTAAAAACAAAATATAATGTTTTATATGTAAAAACACTCAAAAAAAAACAAAAAAAATTCACCTTTGGCTTTTTTAACCATACAAAAAAAAACGAATATTGTTTTTTTCATTTTCTCAAATTTTTTCAATGTAAAAAAGTTATTTCCCTCTTTGTTTCCGATTTTCTAGACACATTTTACTATGTTTCAAAGAAAAACTCAAATTTTCTGACTGAGTCGAGGTGGTCGTTTCTCGAATTTTTTTACGTTTGTTTCAAAAAACACTTTTTTACTACATACGTACGGCCATATATAGCTATATAATCAAAAAAATAATATTTTAAATAAAATAGTTTAAAAATTATTAAAAAAGAATGCATAATAATAAAAAATTGGGTATTACAAATATCAATCCACCCAAAACAAAAAGAACATACAAAAAACAACACCACACAAAAAAGATGAGAACAACGACAAAACCAAGCACACAAGCAATATTATATACTATATTATATGTATTTAATGTGTGCATGTGTCTGTGCGGGGTGTGTGTTTTAAAGCATAAAGAAGCAGGAAACAAGAACAGTATGTCAAGTTCAATTTTTTATCGGTCAATGTTACGACTTTCTTAATGTCGTCCTTGCATCAAACGTCCTTCTCTATATTTCTTGTATTTCCGGGTTCAGCGTCTTTTCCCTTTTTACTATTTCATTCATACTCTGTTGGAGTGAATATTATTTTTACGATATGCTGACGTTTTTGAAATCGAACTTCATTCAACTATAAAAGTAAATAAAGCATTCCTACACACACACTTTTTCTTATTCTTTCTCTTTATGGTCTACTGTTTTTGATAACTGATTTTCCTAACTTTAACTAGCTCTAATTAATTAACTAATGCTAATTAGGGAAAATGGTTTTTACTAAAATGATTCTCTAAGTCTGTACTATCATTTAGTCAAATAAAAAAAATTAATTAAATTTTAATTAAATTAATTAATTATAAGGGTGATTACAATATTTCCTATTGTATACTTAAAAAATCTTCCACTTTTGGAACAAATACGAGGAAATAAGTAATCCAATAAATTTTTTATGTTATTTTTGATATTTTTGCCTCAAAAAGAACAAAACAAAAAAAAACAAATAAAATAATTTTTTAAACGATTGTAATACATTGGTTTACATTTCTTTGTGTAAATTTAATTTCTTCTAGTTTTATTTTTTTATATAAAATCAAATGATAAAAAAAAACATTAAAATTTAGTAATAAAAGTCGCCTTTTTTCTGAACGGCTTTTTATGTTGAATTTCTGTCAACTTTATGATGTGTTTTAGCTTTTTCTTTAGCTGTATTTTTGTTTGGGGGCATTTAACATATATGCCGACTAATGTAATAAAACACTTTTTATGTGTTTTCTTTTCGAAGTTATGATACAAAACGTCTATTAATATATTGACGTCTGGCGACATTAGTATAAACATATACTCTTTGTGTAATTTCCATTAATTTAATTTTAAGTGTGAAATTTGTTTGGTGTGAAAAGTAATTTTCTGTACTTACAGTACGTCGATTTGATTTTTCACCTTTACGTGAATAAGAGAGGTTTCTGGTCCAAATTCAATGGAATTTTCCTCCCTTTTGGAGATACAGAGGTTCTTCTATTTAATGGACAAGTCTTGTTACACACATGACCGTCTGGAATAGGACACAAAGCAAATGGTAAGTTGCAGGCCTTGCTACTTCACAGGTATCCAGGTGCGTTGGGTCAAATATCTTTCCTTTACGAGCCAGAGATCTTGAAGTCGAATAGCGCCCAAGTCTTGGAGATAATAGGACAAGATATGACCGTTTTCCATCCTGGCAAGGTCGCCAATTGTGGTGACTGTTAAAACGCATTGGTTTTCCATATTTTATTACCATTCACAAATGAGAATGATCACGAAAGTGATCCCATTCAAAAAAAACCTGATTAAATAGAAATAAGAACAAAATATTATAGCACATAAATATAAATAATTTTCTAGATAAAAAATAATAAACATAATTGTTTTATTTCTCTAAAACAATGGAAAATTCGAATTATATACTATATTTTCATGAAACTTACCAATAAATAATATATTTATTATATATATATTTCATGAATACATAAAAATCACATCAAAATTCTCAATGTATTACAAATTCATATTTTTATTAAAAATAATTAAAAGTATATTCGCAAATGATAACTAATAAACTATATATTTCAAAAAGATAATTAACAAATATATTTCAATAATATTTATTTTTCATTCTTTATTTTTAAAACAATTAAAAGTATTTCAAAGTAAAACAAGCTTTAAATCATTACTTATTATTATTATTATTATTATATTTATTAATTATATTAATTATTCATTATTATTATTATGTATTTATAATTATTCATTACTTCACTGATGCCATTGTCAACAGTTGCATTGTTATTATCATATTATTGTATTATTATTTAGACGAAACAACTCCTGCGCATTGTCGATCAGTAACCATGAATAACCCATTTTTTATTAAAATTAATAAGATTTCTTAATAACTCTGTTAATTAATATTAAAGAATATTATATATATTTACAATAAATTGTTATATTTTAATTACCTCGTGCTCCGGTGGGAACCAGAAACTCCGACAGCCTGACCTTACATTGTGGCTGGAAATATTTTTAATTTCTCTGTCTTTTTATTTAATAATTAAAAATAAAATAAGGAAATAATTAATATACATTGACGTATAACTATATATATATAATTTCATTATACATATATTTATATACTCCAATGGTATATTAATAAATTTATGCTTTTATTAATAAAAATATAATTCCCCAATTTTTTAAAAGAAACTACTATCTCTAAATTTTAGTTGGGACTCTGTTTTATTTAAACCTCTCTGATCTAATCTAATATTGCTGCTAACTGATTTCTTAAGTTTAAGAACTTGTTATCTTAAAGTCTTTGTCCCCACTAGTCCCGATCTAAGATGATCATGCTCTTATAAAACATCCTAAACCTCCATCTCCCAATCTCTTCCCTCCAGCTTTCTCTGTCTCTTTCTCTCTGTCTCTGTCTCTGTCTCTCCCCTGTCTTTTCTCTGTCTTCTCTGTCTTAATAAGGGAGTATCTAAAAAAGGGGGCTTCTTAGGGGATAGCAGATGAATCATTCCTTTGGATTTCAAATGTGGGGTTCTCCCAATGGTTCTCATAGGGTCTTTCAAGGGGGTCTTTGCGAAAGAGCATCGATATTTGTTTTATGGGTCGTAAAAGAAAGAGTTTGAATTTTAAAGTAGTAAAAAGATTTTCAATACATAAATAAGTTATGAAATGTTATGATAGATTGGTGCCAGTAGAGACAGAAGCCACAACAAATAAGATTTTAAGTGCTTTATCTGACTAAAAATGAATTTTAAGTCTTGGATTCAATATTTTTTAAAATTATTGAACAAATATATATTATATATATATATATATATTAATTATTATATATATATATATATATATACGTATAGTATATATATATATATATATTATATAATAAATTATATATATCTAATATAAATTATATTAATATATATATATAATATATATATATTATATATTATATATATATATATTATATAGGTTATACTATATTATATACATATATATATATAATATTTATATATATATATCTAATATATATATATATATATATATATATAATATATATATATATAGTATATCTATATATATACTATATATATATATATATATCACACCATATACGGAGGTAAACTTGGGTAAGATGAACCAATTTGTAATAATATTTTTTGGGCAGAGATGAACAAATAGAGTTTTCATTCCTAGTTGGGAAGCAGTATTTTAAAGAAGGTCAAACAAACCTATAAGGCATAATAAATATAGGCATACTTGCCATTGTACCATATTCTTCACAGTTAGAAAGTTTAGAACAATCTTTCATCTGATAAATAATTTTCTCATTTATTTTAACGACGTTATATATATATAAATATATATATATATATATTATATATATGTATATATATATATATATATAGATATATGTATATCTTAGATATATAATAATAATATTATAATATATATATATATATATATATATAATATATATATATATATATATAATACTTTAATAATAAAGTGGTATTAGATAAGTTAAGGCTGAAGGACAAGAATATTGTAAATAATAATTTTGCATAATCAGAATAAGAAAACACACACACACACAACACACACACACACATTATATATATATATTATAGATATAATATATATATATATATCACTATTATATTATAGTATATAATTATATATATATATATATATATATATATATGTTAGGGAGCCTTCGGACCCCTACCTGGTTTTTATGTGTTTATAGTTAGTATATGGTTATTTTGACTAAGAGCAGTATTTTGGCTAAAAACATGGTCATTATTCTGCAATATAATTATTCATTTATTTACTTCAGATATTACCAACTTAAAATTCAGACAAATATACTAACTATTATTATTGTTTCAGAAAATAGTATTGTTGATCTTTATTTACCTATTAGTTTTTATATATGTTGTTGTGCTTAGTTTATAAAATTGAGATAATAGCACACTAGATTTTGACATACCGAGATTAGACGTACCGATATTAGACGTTCATTGATTGAAATATTGATGTTGAAAGAGTTGGATCGTTCAAATTGTCCAATTAACACAGATTCAGATCAGATCAATAGCTGTTCCAGGTGTGTTTAAAATTTATTCTCAAAGCTTATTAATTTGTTTATCTGTTAATATATTACCTGTTCAATTAATCACATAATCGTAATTTAATATGAAGGAAGATATACTTTTAATACTTAGCTATAGTTTCCAGAGATTGTAATAGCGTCTGGTGGAAAGTCTCACAATTCTACTATCATATTTGATTAAGAAAGAAAAAACCCCACTTGAAAAGCTGTGTCTTTAAGGGTCAGTAAAATGTTTAATTAAATATAATTTCATAACTTAATAATTTAGAAAAATATAGTAACATGTAACTTTTTCCACCAGGGTTTTTTTTTCCTCCCAGTTTTTGTTTTCTCGTCTTTTTGGTTTTTGCTTGCTTGCTGCACCAACTTTTCATCGTGGCTAATTCAGCTTATTGCATCAGAGCTTTATAACAATTCACCTACTTTACTCCTGGAGCTGTTCCAGTTTCGTTGACTTAAAAACGTGCTTACTGATAGTGATTCAGCTGTATTAAAATTCCTGGAACATTCAGGTTATAAACCTTTCATAAACTCGTAATTAACTTGATTACGTCATTAGTGAGAAGATAAAGACTTCGTGAATTCTAGTGCTATAGTGAACATCGTTAATACTATAATTGTACTATATAATTATAATTAGCACACAAATATCAGAACTATAGATTTTTAAACATTCTTTCATAAATCTCGATATAGTTGTGCGAACTTGAAATTCTTTATAGTGCAATTTACTTACGTATAATTGGTGTAAAAATTGACTTATCAGTTAATTTTGTGTTTTTTAAATCGCGGTAAAGGTTTTTCTGTTAATTTAATTTATATACCTTTTGTATTATAGTTCTCTTGGGGATAAATATTCATATAGCCATATTACATCTTTGTATCATATCGTTGAGGTTATTATTTAGTCATAGCCAGTACTTCATTGATTTCTTACACTAGCTGGAAACTCGATTGAGGTCCAGCATAGTTATTTATATTTCATTTCATCACATCATATCAAGGTACTTTATTAAAACAGTTTTATAGTCTTCTTTAAATAATCCTTCCTTTTATTTTATTTAGTTCTATTCGGGGTTTTTTGGTAAGTTTTACAATAGGTAATACTTCTTGGTGTTTTAAACATTTGGTAAGTTATAAAGTAGACGAAAGTTACCAATCACGACCAATCAACTGCCTGTCAAAGCAAGCCAGGAAGTCCTCTCAAGTGAATCCGCTGTTGGACAAAGTCTGGTTCTTTCCTTTGACAGATACTCCCTCTTAATTGTGGTCTACGGTACCAAGTGATCTTCACCTTCGAGTAATTGGTTTCGTCATTGTCGTTGGGAGGATGTTGTCAATATTTTGGTTGTATCGATTCTTATATTTTTATTTTAGATATTATTGTTTAGATAATGTTACTTTAGGGATATTTCTTATCGGAGGATGACTTGCCGTCATTGTTGCTCGCTAGCGGTACAATTCTCGCGGAATCACAGTACAGCAAAAATAAATGAGTGGCGCGTCCGAACTAGGGACTTCTTGTCCGCTGTGTTTAGCTAGGCAGACCCGGTGTGTGGATTTAACTGTTCACTCTGATAGTCACAAGCAGTTTACACTTCGGGGATGCGTGGGCTTAGATTACTGTCTTCATTCAGATAAGTATTAGTTCGTTTCTGTGAATTCTGAATGAATATTCTTTAAAAAATGGCTTTCTGGTGGTTAGCATCATATACAGGTATCACCGGAAAATTGAATGAATGAGGGCTTATGATGTAGAACAAACAGATGGGAAGCGGTGTATGAAATTATCTCAAACACTGACTCCAATTACTGAGGTTGGGTAGGAATGTATTAATTCTATGTAGATTGTAGCTCGTAAATCTTGTACAACTGGATTCATCATAAAGCAGGTTGTGTACGATTGTGAGATTCCTAACTGCTGACTAAAAGATCTGGTATCAGATTCATATCTTTACTCTGGACTCTGTTACTAAATATTTTAAAAATGGACTGATATATCGAACATAGATCAGGACGAGGTATTGCCTTTAGATTATTTGTGTAAAAACTCGATGGACAAATGTCAGTATAAGATACTGAGACAAAGTTACTATATGAGAGATTGGAACGCAGGACCTAATCTATTTGAGGCCATTAAGACTTTGTATTGATCCTTCTGAGCTGTTGTTTACAGAAAATGAAGAGACTGTTCCGGATTGACATGATGGCAGTATTCGAGTGCACAGTTCTCAGTCGGTGTAAAAGACGAGCAGACATTTAGGCCTTAGGTCTTGATACCCGGGCGTTTACTAAAAATCCCAGCCCCATTACTATGACTTCTAAAAGAGACTGACAAACACTTAGAGTTCATTACTCTAGGACTTTAGACCACGACATGGACACTAGAACAGACGAAAACCACACGGTAGCTTTTCAGGGGACGTTGACTCATATATTGAATGCCATAGTACTTCTAGTACATCTTCTAGGACAAAGTGCAGCGTGAGGAAATGTCGAATTCCACAGGAATTATTTCTTAATGTATAATATTAAAATATCACCTAAATTAAAATGTTGACGTCGTTATGAGATCCTACAATGAATCCTAACCTAATACAGCCTAACCTTAGACCTTCAGTACAATTGCAGCCACCACAATTGTCTTATGGTAGATCCGCAGACTTTAACGATGATTCTTTGTATTCAGGTAGGGAAATAAAAATGCATTTAAACATGTTGACTGAAGCTATTACTATGCTAGCGCAGTTATTAAAAAACTCCCAGAGGTTAAAGGTAGTCGACCCTGGGAAGTATAAATATGAGACAGAACAAGATTTATTAGTTTATTTATATGACTTTGAAGCATATTGTGGACTTCACTATCCAAATGCTCCTCATCAATGGCTTAGACTCTTAGGTAGGCAGTTAGAAGGTAAATTCTTAGAATTGTATAGGCTGATAGTGAAGGAAGATAGGGATTATTTCACAGTACGAGACGCCCTGGTTAGATGGTACCAGGACGAGGAGAAAAAGAAAAATGAATATAGGTTACAGGCGTACCATGCAGCTCATAGGAATCGCGGAGAAAGTATAAGAATGTACGCACTGAGACTGGAAAGATTAGCACGGAAAGCCTATAAGGGGATAGACATGAGAAGGCATGACTCCTTACGAGCGGCGTTCTTATGTAGCTTACCACCTTACATTGAAAAAAGTGTTAGGCAGTACATTAAAATGACAGAATTAGATAATGGTAGACGTACACCATGGGAAAAAATTGTAGAGTATGCCGACTCATTAGAGAGCGACAACATAGCTTATCCTAATTCAATATCTAGGGGTTCATACCAACACGTTGAAGAAGAGCCTATAGAATTCAAAAGATCTTCAAAACAGAAAGAGGCCTTGAATGATACTTTTGACTCAGCGGTAATTCAAATAGACACGGTTTACCCTAAGTGGACCGATGTATTGCAGAATCGAGGACCTCCTCAATATAGTAAAAATCCACAAAAGGGGAAGTTTTCAAATAATAATAATGGTTCTCGGAATAATTCAAATAAAATTAGTGAGGTTAGAGGTATTACCGAGACAAACATTTCGTAGTCCACCCTCCTCGTTACAAATGAAAGTATTGCAAGGTAGAGGTAAAAAGATGGTTGAAAGAAGGAATAATGTTGTTGAACGTAGTGAACATGTTGATCGTAGAGACCGAATGAATGATGTATGTGAATATTGTGAAATCGCAGGTCATAGAATGAAAGACTGTTACAAGTTTCTAGGAATCTGCAGCTATTGCAGAAAAAGAGGACACAAAAGGATTGAATGTAGAGCGTATAGGTCTGCATCATCGTCTCCCTCAGGAAATCATAGCTTTAGTTGCCCATTTTGTAAGGGACCTCATTCTGGTATGAGGTGTCCATCCAGAAACGAATATGAGAATGAATATAGGAATGAATCTCGTGGGAATCAGGAAATTGAATGTGTACCTCTTACACCACCTCATGGGAAGGAAAAGAATACGTTGTCAGGAGCGGTGAAAAATGTTGCGCGAAATAGTTATAGTAATGCTAGTAACGGATATGCTGAGGAAAAATCAAATAGAGAAGAAAGACCACAGAACTCACGTCCTTATCTTGATCCATGTGACAATTGTAACCTGTCACATTACGAAGGTCAGTGTTTGGGAATCACAGAGAAGAAAGAGGAGTATGTAAATAGGTCTTTAAACCCCCGTTCTCCCCGGAGTTGAGTCATCTCAAGGGGAGTAGCGTAGTTCAAGACTCACAAAATAATGATCTTTACTCACATGAAAGTATTGTTGATAATGACGAAGTTTCTAACGTTGATTATAGAGATGTAGATATAGATGTAGATGAGGACATGGTAATATCCATTAATTTATGTCAAGCTGACATCGAACCCCTGATGGTTTGTGTCACCATAGATGGACAGACATCACCTCGCTTTGATTGTCTCGTGGACAGCGGAGCTGGGATAAACTTAATTAGCTCTGAGGTAATTACAGTTTTAGATAAGGACAAGGTCATGTTACCTTCCGCTGAGGTAGGCGTAAAAGCCATTAGTGGATTCGGTAACAAGAAACGAATCCCGATTTCACATTTTATTAATATACAGTTGAATTTTGAAACAGGATTTACAACTCAGCCAGGAGCATTCTTCATAGTTCCTCATAAATACATGGAGGACCATGCGTTGATATTGGGTACTGCGGCGTTGCGGGACAATCATTTATTGCCCGATATGGCCCGTCATCAGTTGTTGCACTTAGAGGGACGGAAAATACAGGTTGTCACAGAAGGATATAATGTAAATAGTAAAGATTTCTCACGAAACTGTACGGTACCTATGAAAAATATAACCGTCCTTTCGGACCATCACTTAGAGGAGATAGAAATCATAGATGATCAGAAGAATGATAGAAATCTTAGGATGATTAGGAAAGGTTTAGAGAAACCAGATCATGTATTTGATTGGAGATTAGTGTCCAGCATTTCCGAACATAGAAACCAGAATTGCATGTGAGGATGGATATATATATATAGAATCTAAGGCGGGAGAGTCTGTTTAGAGTAATCCCCCAGGACCTTTTTGTACACATAGTTTGTTCGTTTGCACGATATCATGCGCACACATTCGGACCGCAATAAAGTTGGTTGCAATTATTTATAAAAGGCGTTTTTTGGAGCCCTTTAGGGTTAATCAAGTTTAGTCTCGGGATTGTAGTTTAGGTGATTGAATCCAGGTGTGGCCAAAAGGCAGAAGACTATTTATCATCCAAGAACACCCCAATGTTGAAATCTGAAGCCACCGAGCCTATTGATCTTGCGCAATGGGACTTGCTTACATTTCCCTAAAACCTTCAATTCAAGGGAGATAATATTGGATATAGTCCTATAGATCATTATTATCTAAATGGCCGCTTGATCGTCCTATCAGTGGATGAGAGTGTGTTGACTGTGTCTACCAAATTAAAACAGCAATATACTTCCCTTTCCTCTGGCCATATAGAGGCCTTCCCACTCGCTTCTCACTGATAAATGGAACAGGAGTCACATCCAAATCTTTCAGCAGGTGCCCTTGAGGATGCTAATATCAAGGTCATGTAAGGAACGATCACCACTTATCACCCCTCAAAGTAACGGGCATATTGAAGTTTCAACGCAGCTTGAATACAAATACTTAAATTGTTGGATTCTTGGAACACCAGCAATTGCGGGTATGAGGAATTGGTTCTTCAATCCTCATTTTACAATAATCACCTTGCCAAGCTCAATTGGATATAGTCACCTTCGGACTTATTATATGCAGGGAAAAGCACACATCTCCGGACCCATACGTTTCCCCAATTTTGGAAAGGAGAGGGTTGCAATTTCTAAGACCTTTTTAGGAAGGGACAGAAAGTAGCCCGTAAGGTAATTAGGACTGGCCCCAGCACTACTATGAAGTTCAAAAGTCGTTGGGAAGGGCCTTTTGTTGTGGAAGAGGTTAATGAAAATCGAGTAACCTATGTTATTCGCCGATTTAATAGTCCTACCGATCGAGCACAGAAGGTACACTTTTCACATTTGAGAGGATGGATAGATATCCCTCATTATTTAAGAAGATATCTTAGTAGAAATAAGGATCTTAGTGATAGATTTTTCTCTGACGATGTTGACGAAGTAGATGACGATAAGTTAGTAGTAGATTCTGACAGTGTGTGTGAAGACGACTTAGACGTTACTAAAGATTCCGAATTGACTTTAGATACTTCTTTATTTGATCAGAGTTTAGATCCTATTGAAGAAGATGACGCAGACTTTGAAGGGTTTTTGCATTTTAATTTCAATCCCATAGCTTTAGATGTATTTGCTCAATTACCAGATTTATCAAATAACATAGAAGTAGTTCAACAGGGGCATAGACGGGAAGACGGGATGGATATTGTAGAGGGGACTGATGAGCCATTGCAATCTCAAGTAAGTGGAAGACCCCCTGCTCAATTAACAACCCCTACACATGAATACTTCCCAATCACGGATGACCAAGTGGGTTTAGGTTTTTCTGACAGGGGACTGGTTATAGACGAAATACCTGACATTCAGACTTCGGACGTTGGAAACATTAGTGAGGAAAATAGTTTGACTGCAGAGAATGACATGCAAACGCCAGTGCTTGACTATAATGACATGTATCCCCATGATTATCCAACTTATTTTCAATACCCTTCTATACTAACTTCATCTGTTTTAGAATCCCACATTGACACTGATAACTTAGACACTTGGACAAAAGATACTTCAACACAGACAGATCGTTCAGTAGTCGACCGTAGTACTCCTAACTCATTATGTGCATATTTTAGGGATAGACCCTCCTCAAACTGGTCAGTTTCTATACAATTTAGTGAAAACATATCCGAGAGGGAGGTTACGGTTAACAGAACCTCACCTGGGTCGTCTATAGATTTTAGTGGGTCTTCGCAATCTCAATTAACTGAATTTTACGGTTTTAGCCCACCAAATCAGAGGGGAATTAGGAGGTTGTCAGTAACTAATGAGGAGGAGTCTGTTGTAGTACCTAGTTCGAATCGTTCAACTCAATCTTTTCAAGTGTTAGGAGAAGTAGTCGGAGATGCTACTCAGGTTCATTTGTATGACTCAGATGTCTTTCTTGTTTCTTTGAATGCAGAGGAGTCCTCACGACTACCTCCGAGACCGCATACACGTCGTATGGGTCCGGTCATTGAGTTGCCAAACGTAATGTCGACTCCGATAGAGTATTTAATTAAGGTCTCACAGGAGAACCTAATCAAAGACTAATTATTTATTTAAAGTTTATTTATTTATAGACGCGCGACTGCAACTGATTATACCATGGACATATTAATTATTGACTGTAATACTTGAATACATTTAGCTTTACTCAGACCCTCAGACAAATTTGGAATTAGAAAATGATTCTGTTAACCTGTTACATGAACTGAAAAAAAATATGTCCCCGCAAGGATAATAAAACTTTCGGAAAATCAATAATATAGATTTTTTGGTTTATTTTCTTTATTTTATTATTTTATTATGTGTTAACCCTAATCTTCGTACCAGTGGCATGCAAGCTTTTAATTATTAAATTTTTATTTGTTTGACTGGGACAGTCTAAAAGGACATGCAGCTTCTTGTATTATTTTATTTATTATGGGGTGACTTTGGACATTCTATGAGAGGTCATGCAGTTCCTAAATATTTTCTTGGTTTAATAATGAAAAGTGCAGTAACCTCTGTTAGAATGTCCAGTCAACCCATAATAAATAGGAATAATATTCAAGAAGCCGTATGGTCCTTTTTAGAATGTCCCATGTCAACTAATAAAATTAATTAGCTGAAGAAGCCCCATTGTCCCCTCTAGAATGTCCCAGTCAGACCAAAAATTAAATAAAAATAAGAATAATACTTAAGAAGCGCATGGTCCTACCTAGACTGTCCCAGTCATCCAACAAATAATGTAATAATTAAAATAATTAAAAATAATAAAGAAACGAATTGACGCCTCTAGAATGTCACAGTCAACTCATAATAAAAAATAATAATATCTTAAGAAGCCGCATGGTCCTTTTTAGGCTGTCCCAGTCAACAACCAATAAAAATTATTAATTAAGAAGCCACATTTGGCCCTCTAGAATGTCAGTCACTGCATAATAAAAAAATCAAATAATAAATAAGAATAATACTTAAAGAAGCAGCATAGGCCCTATCTAGACTTCCCAGTCAACCAAATAATAATTTAATAATTAAAAATAACATTTAAGAAGGCCGCATTGACCCCTCTAGAAATGTCCCAGTCAACTCAATATAAATAAGAATAATACTTGAGAAGCCGCATGGTCTGTTTAGACTGCCCCAGTCAACAAAAAAAATTAATAACTAAGAAGCTGCATTGGCCCCTCTAGAATGTCCAGTCAACCCATAATAAATAAAAATAAATAATACTACTTAGATTAAGAAGCAACATAAAGCCTAGTCTAGACTGGTCCAGTCACCATAAAATATTATAGATAATAATTAAAAATAATAAAGAAACCGCATTGACGCCTCTAGAATCTTCCAGTCAATCATACATAAATAATAATAATATTTAAGAAGTCGGCATGGTCCTTTTTAGACTGTCCCAGTCAACAATAAAAATTAATAATTAAGAGCACATTTGGGCCCCTCTAGAATGTCCCAGTCACTCCATACATAAAAATCAAATAAATAAATAAGAAATAATACTTAAGAAGCGCATGGCTATTCTAGGATTGTCCCAGTCCAATAATAATTAATCATTTAAAAATAAAACTTAAGAAGCTGCATTCGACCCCTTAGAATGTCCAGTACTTATAATAAATAAGAAATAATACTTGAGAAGCCACATGGTCCTTTTTATGTCCCAGTCAACCAATAAATTAATAATTAAAAGCTGCATGTGGGCCCCCTCTAGAATGTTCCCAGTCAACCGCCCTAATAAATAATAAATATAATAATATTCAGAAGCCGCATGCCTATCTAGACAACTTCACGACTATTCTTATCCTCAAAGCCCAAAATCTACCTCCTCGTTGCTTTACGTTGCCCTCTCCAGCATATCTGTCTTTTTTAATAAGGGTGCTAAAATTGTAGAACAATATTCAACATGACTGGCCTAACATATTTATTATACGACATTATACAAAAACATTATATATAATTAGTCTGCATCTGGCACTAATTTTCAATTTTCAACCCAAGGCCAAGCTCTGGGTGCAAAATCTTACACAATGAAAACAATGAAACAGCAGCACTAAAGATGTTCAGACTTACGGGTTACAAAATGCCAATAGTTTGTTTGAAAACTTGAAAAAATATATTTTAAAATTCATATCATATATATAGTTTTATCTTAATATTTTATTTCTATTGAAGTTTAATCTTAAGATATACAAAAAATATAAAAAAAATAATAAAATAATATAAAAAATAAAAAAATAAAAAAATTAAATAAAGTCAAAAAATCATGATTTATTTATAAAAAAATCAGTAAAAATATATGTTTTTTTAAATTTGATTTTTTTTTCGTGCCATCCCTGTATATATACTATATATAATATATATAATTATAATCGTTAATATATGGAGAGAATATAAGATATATTTATATCATATACTATATATATATATATATATATATATATATATATATAAAAAAAAAAAAATATCTATATCTATATATTGTATATATTTATATACATATATATTAAAAATTAAACGGGATCATTAATTTAGGCTTCATTTTATCGGCCATACTCCTTGCAAAATAATAAGTGGGTGTGGCCTAATAAATGTACGTACTGAAATCTGCTATTAAAATATCACTAGCTATTAAAATAATATACTCTTGTACTTATATGTATCTAATTTATGAAATGATACGATATATTAGTACCCTTAGCATAAAAGTTAACTAAAATATTAAAAATCTTTTGGCAAATCATTCCCGACACGTGCTTTGTATAAGATTTTGTTTGTAACAAAATATTACCTTCCGGCCGCCCGTTTATGTAATATTTCCCAATGCGAGAATCTTTACAACGGGCGGCTTGACTAGTGACGTTTACATGACGTAGAAGTGCGCAAACGGGCTCTGGAAACGATGCATGTGCGCCTGAGTGCCCGTCCGGGCTGCAGTCGGGCTTCTGGAAATGCAGCTAATATTTTTTTCAAAAAAATTTTTTTCAAGGCCGGAAAAAAAAAAATCTTTAACCCCCTCTCCCTACACCCTGAAGTGAAACCACGGTCACAGATATGTCACTGTATTATAACAAGATGCGGCAGCTTGAAAATGAGCCAAAAAAAAGTCTTATTTTTCGGAGACTATTGCCACAGATTAATATTAATACACTATATTATATTAATCACAACTTATGATCGAGATTTGAACTCTTTCAAGACATTAGGGAAAGAATTAAGGAGTAGAAGTGCTCTGATGAGGGATGGTATCTTTTAAACCTATTAGTTATTCACAATTTCCTGTCCTCTCAAATGACGTGCTGGATGACCTTAGCTCAGATCAGTATTATTTATACAGAATATACATGGCTGTTATGATAGGAAAGTCTTGACCAGGATTTGCTCTTCTTCTTGATGTCTTCATCTCCCATGATGTCTAAAACTTCAGCAAGCAACATTCTAGGTTATTACAGAAATTCAGATAAACTTCACATAAATTAATCACATGGTCACTGAATTTTTACCTAGTATATCTTGCCTAATTGATTTGTGGTTAAACAGAATTTAGATGCAGTAAAGATCTCCAAATTTTTCTTTAAAAATAGTTAAGGTAGTTCATGTAGCTATTGAGAAAGATTAAGTAATATTGTATTACAAAACTATTACTATTGTATTGTGTTAAGCTAGGTTAGGTCGGATTAGGTTAGCGTACGCACTTAACTAACAATCTTCTTATATATATACTATATATATATATATATTATTATATATTTATATATATAATATATTATTATATATATATATATTATATATTATACTATATACTATATACTATATATATATATATATATATATAATAACCTATATCTAATATCTATATATCTTATATATAATATTATAATATATATATAATATATATTATATATTATATATATATATATATATATATATATAGTATATATATATATATATACTATATAATATATATATAATATATATAATAAATAATTACCAAATATTAATATAGTGTATTAATATTAATCTGTGGCAATAGTCTCAGAAAAATAGGACTATTTTTCGGCTCATTTTCAAGCTGCCTCATCTTGTTATAATACTGTGACATATTATCTGTGACCGTGGTTTCACTTCAGGGTATAGGGAGAGGGGGATAAAGAATTTTTTTTTCCGGCCTTGAAAAAAAAATTTTGAAAAAAATATTGGCTTTCGATATGAAAAAATATCGAAATATCGCTATATCGCCAAGAAATATCGCTATATTGAGCCAAAAATATCAGCTGCGTTTCCCGAAGCCTGAGTGCAGCCCGTGTGCAAAATCGACTGGGAAACGCTTCGAATTGAAAAAAATTACATTAACCAATCAGAGAAAGGAACAATTTGAGTAACCCTGGAACGGCCGAGCGCGCCGTCGGATTAGCTGACAATTGTAAACAATACTCTTATACTTATATTTATCTATTTTATGAAATAATACGATATATTAGTATCCTTAATATAAAAGTTAACTAAAATATTAAAAAACTTTTGGCAAGCCATTTCCGACACATGTTTTGTAAAGAAATTTGTTTGTAAACAAAGTATCCTTCCGCAGCCTGCCCGTTTATTAATTCCCGAATTCGAGGATTTAACAACGGGCGCCTGACTGTGACGTTTGCGTGACGTAGAAGTGCGCAAACAGGCTCGGGAAACGATGCATATGCGCCAGTGTGCCCGCCCGGGCTGTAGTCGGGCTTCGGGAAAAGCTGCTATGCTCGATATAACGATATTTTTTGGCCATCCTTAGTTTCGACAGTGATTCTTCTTCCCCACACGAATGAAGTGTATCCAAAAAGTTATAATTTTCGTAGCGTTATTTTTTTTAATATTTTTATTGAAAATATAAGCTTAAAATGTAAGTCAATTTCTAAAAAAAAAAAACTGAAAATTTCTTTAAATACCATTTGTGTAAATTAAATGTGTATAGTTTTAATACAATAGGCTATTTACGTGAACCCAAATGAACACTGCTCCATAATTACAAGAAAAAAAAACATCAATATTTCACTTTTTCCAAAAAAAAATTGGTAATTATCTAGTATTGGTGACTCCAGTTCACGTACATAGTATATTAAAATTATAAACATATCATTTACAAAAATGGTTTTTAAAAATTATTTGAAGTTTTTTTTTACGGATTTTCGTGTATTTTACGCGATCGGTCATCGACCATCAAAATATATAAAAATATAACGGTTCGAATGGGTAAACAGGTCATGTACATCTGCGTGCAGGTCAC
>JABUQX010018175.1:30000-32262 GCA_015478945.1 Trachelipus rathkii
CCTTATAATTTTTATATATCCCTGGCTAGGCTAAGCTAAATTTAGGCTTGTTTAAATTTTTAACCTATTTTAAAGAGATTAGTTTATTTCTTTTTAGGCTTTAGTGATATTTAAACTGTAGTTGGTAAAATAATAGGTACAGGTTAGTAAGCTAATAATAATTTAAAGTATGTATGCTCTGTGTGATATGTTGTGGGACTAAGAGGTGTGAATATGTGATAGCTTGCCTGCTTGTGATTTGAAATTCAGAGGAATGTGTTTTGTGTAAGGAAAGGAGATTGGCAAGACTGAAGTGAAGATATGAAGGATGAAAGAAGAAGTATTTGAGTTGAGAAAGGAGGGAAGTGTTTAGGAAAAAGGTTAGTAGGGATGTCGAGGCGAGGAGGGAGCGGGACCTAGGGGTAGACAGGAATAGTGATTCACCTAGGCAGGAAGATGAGAGGGAAAAGGATAAAGTAGTTGATAATAGGTCTGCAGATAAATATAGAGTTGTAGGAACTAGAAATAATAATTTAAAGATGAGGATCTCGAAAGTCAGTCGCCTGTGACCTGCAGTAACAGGTTCGACTGTCTTTCAGATGGGGAGGGCATCAGAGAGTGCCAATGGTAATGGTTTGAGTTTTCCTGAAGGGAGACTGATAAATTGCTAAATTGGAGACTCTTGACACGATACAGTAGATAGGCACTCTTTCAAACTAAGAATAAAGAAACAATTGAGAGTATGTAATCCAGGTGCCAGAGTGAGTGATATCGTGGATAGGATAGACAGAGAGATTGATTCTACAAATGTTGATTCAAATGTGATTGTGCATGTGGGTACAAATGATATAGGACATAGAAGATCAGAAGAATTAATAGTGCAGATTATAGAAAATTGATTCAGAAGATTAAAGCTAGTGGAAGAAGGTGCATGATTTTTGGATTTTACATAGTAAGGTGGCAGTTCAGGAATGGGGGTGTAGGGCTTTAGGTGTAAATGAAAGGGTTAGGAAATTATGTTTTTCAGAAAATATTAGGTTTTTGAATTTGTGGAGCGAATTTCTGGATAAAGATCTTTTTGTAGCAGATGGAGTTCACTTGAATTATAAAGGTGTTGGGTTTTTCAGTACCAGTTTGGAGACTTGTTTAGCAAAAAACTAGGTAAAGTGGGGGTGGTGGGCTTAAATCTGGATAAAATAATAGAATGGTAACTGTAATAGCTGGGGAGATATAAACTAATGTTTGTTACACGGTTTACATAATGATGTAGAATAAAAATAGCAAGCATTTCGAGTATCAAATGTTTTTATACCATATGGTTATAGCCTTAGAAATAAAAAGATGAGCTTGATTAGTTATACCAATAAATGAGAATTAGACATTATTTGCAAACTGAGGCATTGGGTTACATGAAGAATTATATGGAGATCCTTTCAGGAATATGAAATAGAGTGGTATTCACATTTATTTATACCAGCGTAAGAGAAAGAAGGGTTTGGGGTGTGGGCGCTTTATGTTAAACAGCAATATTCAATCTGTACTAATGATTGACTTAAAATTAATCATGATATTGAATCGTGTGGGTAGATATCCTTTATAATACAATAAATCAATATAGATAGGGCATTTTATAGACCCTCTGGCCAGAAGTCAGATTAGATGCTGAAATTGTCGAAAGGAAATTGAGAAGCATGCCACAGTAAAGAAAAAGGTATAATCATAATGGGTGATTTTAATTTTCCTGGCATTCATTGGGATTCCTTGTCTAATATGGACCATAGTAGTTCTGCATTCATAAATTGTATAATAGATAACTTTTTGACCCAGATGGTCCAAGAACCCACAAGAAATACGATGCACTATTAGACTTATATTAACTCCGATGAAAAGTATGGTGAGATGAATGAGAATTTAGGACTTAGTGACCATAATATATATAATTAGATTTAATATTGAATGTGATATCTGGCCCAAATTGGCCAAAGTTAATAAGGAAAAGATCATAGATTTCCGAAATGGCGATTTCACCAAATTTCGAGACATGCTTATACACTGGACTGGGATAAAAGAGTTTAAAGACCAAAAAGTTTTTATCATGTGGGAACATTTTAAACAATTTTATGAATATTTAGTCAGTATGTTTTAAAGATAAACCCATTAGGGTGGCAAAGAGAAAACCTGTTTGGTGGAATAGAGAGATAAGAGAGAAAATTAATGAAAAGCGTAGATGTTTTAAAATATTCAAGGGTAATAATAGGGAAGATGATTTAGAAAATTATAGGA
>JABUQX010018176.1:0-7500 GCA_015478945.1 Trachelipus rathkii
CATTTATTCTTAGTTCAATACAATAGTTAGGTTAGGACATGATAAATCTTTTGATAAATGTTACTATCGTTATAATAAAATATCATTACGTTTTTAAAATTTATTCTGATTCTGTTCTAACATATCGTCAATTGCATTGCATCTTTCAAGGATAATCCCATCTTTATAATGTTGAAAGATTGATATTATATTTAAAATTTCATTTCTTTTTAATAAACGTAACTATATAATTTTTTTCCCCAAGTTGAACATACATATATTGTTTACTATATTTTTTATAATTTTTTTAATTTTACATTTATACTTTGTGTTAATTTATTATTTTAATTTTATTTTTATTTTATTTAAATTTATTTTTATTTTTAATTGCTATTTTTCATTTATTTTTAATTGTTTTAAATTCAAGTTTCCTAAATTTTTTTCGTAAGTTTTGTTTTGAATTTATACTTTGTTTAATTTTTTTTTATTTTAATTTTTTAATTTTTTATTTGCTATTTTCCATTTTTATTTTTTTATTTAAATTTATTTTTCTAACTTTTTTTTTTTTTTTTTTTTTTTTTTTCTTTTTTTTTTTTTTTAATTTTTTTTTATTTTAATTTTTTTATTTTTTATTTATTATTTTTCAATTTCAACTTCCTTTATTTTTAAATATATTTATTTTCCTAACTTTTTTTTTTTTGTTGGTAAGTGTTATTTTGCATTTATACTTTGTTAATTTTGTATTATTTATTTTCAATTTTTTTATTTTTTATTTTTTTAATTTTTTTAATTCTTTTCAAAGCTAATATTTATTCATGTATATCCTCATACATTTTTTTAACATAATATGGTTTCAGCTTTAATATTTTCCATTGTTTTATTTTTTTATTTAAATTAACTATTCTAACATTTTTATTATTTTTATTGTAAGTTTGTTTCTTGATTGCTTTGTTTTAATTTTTATTATTTTAATGTTTTATTTTTTATTTGCGTTTTTCATTTTTATTTTTTTATTTTTATTTAAATTTATTTTCTAACTTTTTTTTTGTGTTTTATTATTGCATTTATTACTTTGTTTAATTTTTTGTTAGTTATTTTTAATTTTTAATTTTTTAATTTTTTAATTTTTAGTTTTCTTTTGTTAAGCTTTATCTCGCATTTAAATACCTTATTTAATTTTTTTATTTTTATTTTTTATTTTTTTATTTCTTCGTTAATTTAATTTAATTTTCTTAATTTAATATGATAATGCTAGCTGTTTATTCGTGGGTGTGTGTGTGTGTGTGTGTGTGTGGTGTTGTGTGTGTGTGTGTGGTGTGTGAATGTAGTGTGTGTGTGTGTGTCTGTGTGTGCTGTGCTGCTATGTGGTGTGTTATGGTTGGGAATGTGTGTCATTTATTCTTAGTTCATACAATAGTTAGTTTAGGATACGATAAAGATCTTGTAAATGTTATTATGTTAACACAAACTTAAACATGATATGTTTAAAGATTTTTATGAAAAAGTGTGAGTAGGTTTCAGTTGCACGATGCTATGCTAATTAATTACTGTTGCTAAGTGTGAGAACTTTGTTAATGGTTAGAAGTTTATTCGTGCTTAAGTGTGTAGGTTTGTCGTTGTACATTTATATTTTAGTTCAGGTTAATATATGTTAGTGTTATTAGTGTTATAAAACTTTTGTTACGTTAGCATATCTCCGTAGCAGTGTATAAAGAACTTGATTTTTGTTATGTTTATTATCCAAAAATTATACTCGAAAATGTATTGAATCAAGAGATCAATAGATCAATAGATCACAACTGCCCAGGAGGGTGACTGGATGGTGGATGGATGGTGGTTTGATTACTGATTTACTGATTTAGGGTATGTAAAACATGAAATTTTAGTAAAATTTGACCTTAATCAATAGATCAATAGATCAGCAGATGGTCAGGAGGGAGTTGGATAGTGGTTTGATTTAGTGCTTACTGATTTAGGTATGTAAAACGCTAAAAATTTTTGTAAAAAATTTGAGCTTAATTCAATAGATTCAACAGAACAATATCTCAATAGAAAATACATTCATGATTGGACAGGAGGGTGGTGGGATGGGGGCTGACGTTACTGATTTACTGATTTTAGGGTATGTAAAACATGACAATTTAGTAAAAAATTTGACCTTTAATCAATAGATTCAATAGATCATAGATCAATAGATCAATAGATCACAACTGGTCAGTAAGGTGGGTGGATGGTGGTTTGATTTATGATTTACTGCTTTTAGACTATGTAAAAACGTAAATTGAAAGTTATAAACATAAAGTAAGAAATTTATTATATTTATTTATATATTTATATTTATTTGATTTATTTTTTTTCTTGATGGTTGTGAAACCATTATTTTCGAAATCTTACAGACTCGAAAACATATATAAAGACATCAAGATGTATCATTACACAAAAAATTTAGTAACGCGGCACCGCACCGGAGCCAGCACCGGTGCAGCTGATCACCTTCTACTTCTCTGAGTCAGAGACTCCTTCTTCATTCTTTCCTCCTTTATCAATAATCCTTCTTTCTTCTTCTTCTCTTCCTTTCTTCTTCGTCCTCTGTTTTGCATTCCAGGCATTTCTTCTTCTTTTTTTTCAACTGTGGGGACCCCCCTCCGGGGGGTCCCTGGACTCCGAATCCGAAGCCGACTCTAACTCGACTCCGACTCCAACTCCTCTACCCATCCTCCAAGTTTTCAGTCTTCTCGAACCATTTAATTTTTTTTGTGGGGGCCGCTCCCCTTCAGGGGGACGCAGAGGAAACGTAATCTTCGTCTCCACGAGGATTACGTCATCATATAGCTCACATCCAAAGATTTCACCCGATACCTTAAGCCTAACATGGTTTTCAGACCGAATTTGAGTTTTTAGGGGCCAGCACCCCCATTAGGGGAACCTACGGTCACCAAAAACTCGCCTGTGATCAGTACTTATCACAACAATAATCATTAGTACCATGTTGAAAGCGATAGCCTATTCATCGTATCGAGATGGTGGGTTCGGAAGTGGGTTACTACGTACACGATTTAACTCGAATGTAATTATTGAATTATTTTCTTTCGAGTTACATTTGTTCATGTAAAGCCAACCAGAGCAAGTAGAAAACGATTTAAGAATCGATTTAGGGTAATCGATTCACGATAAGCGATTGGAACCGATCAAAAAAATGATCTATCGATCATTTAAAACCTTCTAGGAACCAAAAAGCCCCCTTTGAGGGGCTCCGCCCCCTTTTGGGGGGTAAAATCCTTGAGTTCAGTCTCAGAATCTCGGAAGTCGGTCTTCCAGACCTTAAATTCGGTCTCACCGACCTTAAAAGCCCTAGGTTTGACGTACAAATGTCAAAAATCTAATGAAATGATGAAATTTCCAAGTCATCTGCCGCATGACTGGAATTTCCAAAACCTTTCCAAAATGGTTTCCAAGTCTTTGCCTTCGCGTCAGGCTGCCTAATGGGGAAATCCCCAAAAATCCTCCGGAGTTGGGGATCTTGACCTGGATTATGGACAAAGCGTTAAAAAAAGTAGCTAAAAATGCTAAAAAGTGTAAAAAAAATGCTAAAAAGGGCAAATTTAACGGATTAGGGCGCCAGATTTAACGACAAATCTGGCAAAACGTTAAAAAAGTAGCAAAATTCCTAAAAAATGGTAAAAATCAGTAAAAAAGTACCAAAAAAGCGCAAAATTAAACGGCCATTGGGTGCCAGATTTAGCGACAAATCTGGCTTCCGTTACTTTTTCGTTGCTTCCGTTACTTTTCCGTGGCTACCGCTACTTTTCCGTGGCTTCCGTTACTTTTCCGTGTCAAAACGTTACTTCCGTTACTTTTCCGTGCCAAAACGTTAAAAAAGTAGCCAAATTAATAAAAAAAATGGCTAAAATTTGTAAAAAACAGTACAAAAAAGCGTAAAAGTAACGGATTAGCGGACTGGCCGTCAGTTTCCCTCTCCTTACTACTTATATATATATATTATAATATATATATATATTATTTATATATATAATATATATATATGATATATATATAATATATATTTCTGTCAGTTGATTTTATATATTTAGATTTTAGCATGGTAACTGATAAAGTATCCTATAATAGGTTGGTGCACAAGTTATAACACTGTGCCGTTGAGTTGTCGAATGATTTATAATTGCATAAGAAAAATGGTTGAGTAACAGGAGAAAATCAGCTGGTCGTGATTATCTTTATTTATAGTACTAATTTGAAAGTTTGCTTGCCATAGCTAGAAGTAAAGCTAATAAACAGCTAAGAATTATAAACTGTAAGGTAGCTTATAAAAGATAGGAGGTTGTGGGTAAGTTCTTCAATAGTATTATTGATAAACCGATAATTACATATTTTGAACAAGTAATTTTTTTTTAAATAAAAATTCGTATCTCACGGGCATGGCCCTATTCTAGGAGGAGAATTTCTCTAAGTAATTGCTACCTAGGATCCGGACTGGGCATCGAACTCGTGCCCTTAGCTTGTGACTGTGTCGCTCTACCAACTGAGCCACCGTTTTCTAAGAGAAATACACTAATATGCTGGAGTGAGCTTGGCTCATAACTTTTAGATTGATCAATGGTCTTCAAAATAAGTTACGAGGCGATATTGAAGGAAGGAACGGGGCATGATTTTTCTCTTAAGATTTTTTAAAATTTTCTTAAGATTTTCTTAAAATATTTTCATCTCTTTACAATGTTGAAAGAGTAAATTATTCACCAAAGACCATGCTGGAGAAATTAGAGGTCACAGTAGGGAAATAATAATAAAAAAGCATATTGCCTGGCTTTGAGAAAATGCATCTTCAGTAAACGAATAGTGAATATTTGGAATCTTTTGTTGTGATAGCTTGTAGTTCATTTGTAATCTTTAGAAATATAGTAGATAGGTATATGAAGATTTTTAACTTTTACCTCAGCTTATTTTTTGACTATATATATATATATATATATATATAAAGACAAATTTCTTCAAATTGTTTTAGTTTCAAATTTCTTCGTATATTTTGGCAAATATTATATATATATATATATATATATATATATATATATATATATATATATATATATATATATATATATATATAAATATATATATATATATATATATATATATATATATATATATATATATATATATATATATATATATATATATATATATATATATATATATATATATATATATATATAATACTATTGCCTTTGACTAAAAAGGTCCATGATTAAGCTAAAATAAATGCATGCAAAATTTTTACAACTTTGCTTGGTTTGCTTGGCAGAGGACCAAGATTGGATGAAGGAATGATAGTCTTGGGTTTGGAGAGGAAGGAAATATTGAGGTAAAAAATCTAACTCATAATTTAACTAATTCCATAATAATAAATTTATTAGTTTTCGAATAATTGTTTTAATTTATTTTTTTGTTTTTATTTTCCAAGTGTGCGGAACATTTCGCAATTACTCACACGTACTTCAGCACAGTTTTCTGAGGTTGTAGCACCTCCATGGGCAAAAATGAACTTTCGCACGGTGCGAAAGATTTGCGGAAGTTTCCCAGCTCATATATATATAGCAGCATATAAAGAGCAGCAGGCAGCTATATATATATATATATATATAAGGTTGTTGTTGTTATATGGAAAGATATATATATATATATATATATATATATATATATATAGTTATGTTATGTAAATATATATATAAGTTATATATATATATATATATATATATATATATATATATATAAATCAATTTGTTAGATTGTCTTTTTCGATAAACACATAAATAATATAATTTTCGATAGCGAAATCATAAATAATTTTGGATTTATAAATTATTGAAATAAATAAGTCAAAAAATTCTTCCCAATTACTTTCGCTTCTTCCTTTTTTGGACTTTGAGTGGGAGGGTCTTTTTTAAACTTTTACAAAAAAAATAAATAAAAAAACAACAAACATTATTAGAAACATTCAAAACAATCCAACGGTTACGACAAAACAAAAATATCCTTTTTCTTCCTTTTATTATTATTATTATTATTATTATTATTATTATTATTATTATTATTATTATTATTATTATTATTATTATTATTATTATTATTATTATTATTTGATAAACTTATGCCAGTACATTTTTACCCTTTTCCTTCTTTTTATTATTATTATTATTGATTCATTATTATTATTATTATTATTATTATTATTATTATTATTATTATTATTATTATTATTATTATTATTATTATTATTATTATTATTATTATTATTATTATTATTATTATTATTATTATTATTATTATTATTATTATTATTATTATTATTATTATTACTATTATTAATATTTGATAAATTGTCACTACATTTTTATTTGTATCTTGGAAATAATCACTACCTTTCACACACACACACACACACACACACACACACACACACACACACCTATATGAAAGAGCAGCAGCAGAGTAGTGGAGAGTAAAGGGGTGCATATATATTATGTATATATATATATTTATACAAGTGTATATATATATATTATAAGGCTATATATATAGTTATAATATATATATATATGCTATACATATATATTATAGGCAAATTATCACATTTTGATCCCATATGTATACGAACGTATCAAAATTCAAAACGAGGTTGGAAACTCTAAGCCAGTTACTTGGGCGGACACTAAAAATTACAGTATCGTAGGAGAATTTTCTGTAATTAATTTATAGGTGTATTATTACACTAATCTCAATATTCACTCATCACTAAAATATAAATCGTAACATACGCATCAGTACCATCATTTCGAAAATTGATTTAATTAAATATCACAATCTTTGTTTACATATCTTGCGCTTAAAGTCCGATAAAGTTCGATCATCGAGATTCGAATCCAAAGCCCACAGTTTCAAGAATATCCTGACGACTTAAGCTGAAATGGAGTTTGATATCGAAACTCATGTAATCTGCGTAACTCTAGTCGAAGCTAGTATCAAATGGTCTCTAGTCCACTAGTCAAAATAAATATAACCCAATTTCCTCTGACTATAGAATCTGCTGTTGTAGGTCGTAGTGAATCCCAAATGAAGGGACAAGTTATGTGGCCACAAATGTAATCTAATTTAATTTAATCAATGTATATCTTTTTTTCATTAAGGAGTTGGACCTCTTTTTCTTTTAAATAAAGCTTCCCTGCTTCTTGATATATGCAGTATTTGTGAAATTTCAAAAGAAATATTTTACCATTCTTCAATCAGACAATCGGGTGGATTAGGGAATATGTTAATTACTTTTTTCTTCACAACTGATCACAGTGGTTTGATGGTTTGATAGCATTAAAGTATGTGGACTGTGTTGGCAAGGGAAGACGTTGAAGTTCATTCTTGTAAAACTCAAATCCAGATTGAACCATGGTGGCTTTATATATGAGTGAATTATCATCTTGGAAAAATAGCATTATTGTTTGGGAAGAACTTGAT